>BLJB01000128.1:0-115121 GCA_013423325.1 Usnea hakonensis
AGCCACCCGTATTACACGCTAATGGTAATTTTTTTAGCATTGGCTGAGGTTTAAAAGCATCCATCGCGGGTAGCTACTTTATATTACTTCGTCTCGAGGAAAAGGAACTCAGTACAGATATTTGGACAATCCTAGCCTACCCTGACGAGTACCAGTGGATCTCCAGATGTTACCACATCCCCAGGTCTTACAAGTAACTTCTCAACTTTTCCATTCAAACCCTTTTCCGCTCTAACGGATATCTCCAATTTCATAGCTTCCAGTATAGCCACAACATCATTACTTTGTACCGTTTCACCCTCCTCCGATGTCACCTTCCAGACATTGGCATTCATCGGTGAGGTGATCTGGTGGATTGCAGGATCGTTGAGTAATGCGTCCACTTTATCCATTGGGAGTTTGCCCTCTGCTTTCTCCTTGGTCCAGCGTTCCATGAGTTCGTCTTCAACCTTTTGCATCTCATCCTGTGCACGCTTTTGTCGTTTTTTGACCTCACTAACCTCTTCCTTAGTGTCCTGGAGTAATTTATTGTGCTCGCCCATGTCGAATTCTGTTTCTTCGACTTCGTACTCGTATCGCCCGCTGTGGAACAAGGCTAGTTGCCTCTCGTACTCTTCTTTGTCGACTTCGTAGAACGTGAGCTGGTCAAAATCTTCAAAAAGCCAAGGCCTTTGCAGCGAATATCCGTGCTTGGAGCCAAGAATGTCGCATCCGGGGATCGTGAGGCCAGTCAACTGATACCCACCCGGAGATTCAACATTATACAGGGCCATGCAGGAACCGCCCCACGAGACTTGACCCTCGGGTGTGAACACGCGGGATGGATTCATCTTGGGACAATTAATCCTCTGCCGTGGATCCACCGGCAGACACAGAGGTAAGGCGGCGAAGAAGCCAACAGATATTGCTATAAGCCTACTTTTAAGGTATATATCTACGAGATCTTTGCGCTCAAGGCCATTATTCTTGGCGACAAAGTCCATGTTGTCCGGAAGATATGATGCGTAGGGCCGTTGTGTCTCCATATAGCGCTGAATGGCGTTCTTTTCCTTGGCTGAATCGAATAGAATAGGCAGTTTGAATAGGCGAGAAGGGACCTTGGCGCTGCTGAGGTCCCCTATTTGGGCTTCGAGGTCCACGAGATGAGAAAGAAGCTCGCTTTGGGGCATTCTGGTTCCATCGTAATGAATCAGCAGCGCTAGCGCATGTTTATCAGTTCGAGAATCGTTGAATACAATTATGGTACTTACAATTGCAACAGCCGACAGTGTTTACTAGCCAACCACAGAATGAACCGTCACTGTTCAGTTTCTTCAAAGCTTTGGTGAGAGCCGTGACTCGACAGCGATGGTTCAGGTTGAATGTTCCGTCTCCATACTCAACTAGGAGATAGTCATCTCCACCCTACTGCCTTGTTACTAGAGCCCAAGGGGAACGGCACATCAAGTGAGCATGGTGATATTCCTTACCTGTCGATATAAAGTGCGAGGTTGATTGCCTTTGTCTTCAATTTGGCGGAGAATAGCATTTCCATGAATCTCGGTGGTGGATCTTGAGGTCAAAGACTTCGGCAGATTTGAGTAGTCTAGAGCTGCGATGCTAGCAAAGTCGCTTTCTCCACAGCAAACTTCACCTACATCATCGATAAAGTCGTTGATCCGCCTTCGGGAAGCAAGTGCATCTTCAAGTGAGACTCTCAAATACTGCATCGTATCTCCAGCTTTCATTTGACCGAATCTCCAGTGTTCCGCTTTGACAATGGTTGTGCTTGACACGAAACCACCAAAATCGGGACAATCAACGGGGAATATACACGGATCGTCGCCCGTCCAATTCAATGACCCCACAGGATAGCCATACTCGGGTACATTTGAGGGGTGGGAACCCCCTTCACCTCCGTCAGAGCGAGCCCACTTCGGCTTGGGTCCAATGAGACGAATGCCGCCTCTAGCAGCGTTATGAGAAACTCGCCATTTCGTACTGTAAATCATGTCGATATCTTCTTCAAGTAGATAGCCTTCGTCATATGGACCTGGCATGGCAAGAATATTCCAATGGTTTGGATATTGAGGAATCAAGTGCTTTGGTAGCTTCAATGGTGTCAAGTCATGTGTGGGGATATCTTTGGTTATTGCGAGAAAGTCGCCCGTTGCAAGCTGTCTCCCTTGGTATCCGCCCACTCCAACACCTGGAGACGTGGCTTTCGACCCAAACCATTCGGCAACGCTGGGCAATCCCCCGTATATTGCCATATAGGAGCGGCAACCACCTCCTGTAGTTTTACCGATCTTCATCTTTTGACCTGCCTTGATGGGTACTCTTGCCCACATCTGGATTTCTTCCCCATCAAGCGTGATTTTCGTTGGCGCTCCACAGATGGCCACAATTGCAGTGCCCAGGAAATGAAGTTCGGGCCCGTCTAATGTACACTCAAGACCTTCTGTTCCGCGTGGGTTGCCCACCAGAAAATTAGCTACTTGGAAAGCAAGAGGGTCCATAGGACCAGCGTGAGGAAATCCTCTCCCCATTGTAGGCCGCCCGGGATAATCCTGAACCTGGGTATAGGCCCCTCCCGCGACTACATCTATGACGGCTGGGGTATATGTAAAATCCGCGAGGAACTTAGTCATAGTCACTCCTTTAGCGAATCTAGGGTCAGCCACGATGGCAGCTAGGAACTCAAGGTTTGTAGGAGGTCCACAGATCCTGGACTCGGACAATATCTTGTGGATGCCTTTGACTGTGGTGTCTCTGCTGGGACTATGCACCATGACTTTAGCAAGAAGAGGATCGAAATAAGACGAGACAATGGTGCCCGTATGAATCCAAGTGTCGATCCTTGACTCTTCCATCTCTCTCCACTCCACAATTTGCAGAGTGCCAGGGGACGGTACATAGTCCTTCACCGGGTTCTCGGCATACACTCGCGCTTCAATCGCAGCGCCTTTGGGACTTGTTGGCTGAAGAGACTTCATTTCTTCGTTACTGATACCACCCTTGCCGGCCAACTGGGCATCTGCTTGCCTTAGCATCAATTGGACTAGGTCAACGCTGTAGCAGAGCTCCGTGATCCCATGTTCCACCTGTAATCGGGTATTCATTTCTAGGAAGAAGTAGTCGGCAGACTTGTCATCAACGAGATACTCAATAGTCCCCGCTGATCCATATTTGATGGACTCGGCAAGACGCACGGCTGCCGAACAGAGCCCATCGCGAAGGTCTCTCGACGGGTTAGCAGTCCTCCTGAAGTAGACTCGATACACTCACTCGGATTTTTCACAATGAAGGGGCTAGGACACTCTTCAACAACCTTCTGGTGTCTCCGCTGAATTGAACATTCTCTCTCCCCAAAATGGATGGCATCGCCTAGTCCGTTCCCAAAGACTTGTACCTCAATGTGATGGCTATCCGGGTAAAATCTTTCCATGAACATGCCAGCGTTTTTAAACAGAGTCTCACCGCGGGACTTGACCATCTCGAATGCTTCTTTGACTTCTCGCACGTTTTTGCACGTGGCTAGCCCCATGCCACCGCCACCAGCCGTTGCTTTGAGCATGACAGGGAAGCCCAGGCGCTCGCTCTCTTCGACAGCATCAGACTCACTACTAATCAGACCTTCCGATCCAGGTACTATGGGCACTCCAGCTTGTGTGGCCAGGTCCCTCGCCGTATGTTTCAGGCCAAACAATTCCATACTCTTTGGGCTCGGTCCAACCCAGACCATGCCAGCGTCGGCAACAGCCCGAGCAAATTCTGCATTTTCTGATAAGAAGCCATAGCCAGGTATTATGGCATCGACATTGTGTTCTTTGGCTATCCTGATGATCTCTTCTCTGATGAAAGAACAGTAAGATCAGAGATGGAACTTGGGAAATAAGGCTAGATTGTGCTGGTGGAGGTGCAACGCCAGCAATAAAAACGACCAAGTAGCTTCGAATATCAGGTATTAGATTTACATGGGGTTTGGCCCGAAAGAAGCATCCCAGTCTTCAGAAGTAGATGAAAAAAGAGTATAGATATTGGCACCACCAGGCCCGACTTACCCGTCTAGGTATGCATTAGCAGGACTTCCTGGCAGCAAGACAGCCACATCTGCTTGTGACACATGTGTAGATGCTGCATCGGGCTCCGTGTAGATGGCAATGGTGCGAATTCCTAGTGAACTGGAGGAAGGAGACTCAGGGTCAGCTCCGTATGGAAGATGGACGATAGGGAAAACAATCGCACTTGGCCGTTTTCAGAATCCTTGTCGTAATCTCGCCTCGATTGGCTATAAGAAGCGTCTTTAAATATTCCATCATTTATTCCCTTAGATGCCTTTAGGCTATATCAATGATATCAAGCAAGATCTTACACTATGTTCATCAAGCGAGAAGAGACCCTCAAGCTACAATTACGGGGGGGTACAACAGCTCTTGTGGAGATCTGCCTCTAGGCCAAAGGTTGGAGATGCGGGGATGCGGGGACGCCTCCCCAGGAATGATAAGAAAGGATCTGCATCAAGGGCTACGTCAGTGAAAAAGAGATCCAGACTCCAGATCATAGTACGACCTGCAGGCTTTGGCTCTTATCTTACCTTGGTCTATTTAGAAGAAGAAGAGATCCCATACACCCTTTCGAATTGGGGCTCCAAGACACCACAATGGGCCCCATCAAGCATAAAGCTCTCCTCAACGTCGATCTCGGTGAAGGTTTCGGCAACTTGAAATGCGGTCCAGACGAAGAGCTTCTTCCACACATCGACATCGCCAATGTTGCTTGCGCTTTTCACTCCGGCGATCCTGTCATCATGATGAACACAGTCCGCATGTGTAAAGAGCACAACGTCAAGATTGGTGCCCATCCCGGCCTACCAGATCTACAAGGCTTTGGTCGCAGAGAGATGAAGCTACAGCCTGAAGAGTTGACCGCTATTACGGTGTACCAAGTTGGTGCCCTCAAGGGCTTCCTGGATAGGGAGGGACTGTCAATGAACCACGTCAAACCGCACGGGACCTTATACGGTATGATGTGTCGGGACTTGGATGTGGCAACTGCCGTCATGAAGGGTATACCAAAAGGGGTGCCTGTCTTTGGGCTAGCCGGAACAAATATGGAGAAGGCAGCGAAAGAGGTCGGAGTGGAATTCTGGGCCGAGATGTATGGAGATGTGAAGTACAGTGCTGATGGGATGTTGGTTATTGATAGGATAAAGAAGTATACATCTTTGGTCTACAGTCTGGAGGGAAACTCTGCTGACAGATTTGCAAGGCCATGGAAGCTCGAGGACGTGGAGAAGCATGTCGAGCAGCAGCTCACCACCGAGTCAGTAACGGCTGTGGATGGTAGTAATGTGCATTTGCCTGTCAAGGATTACCCAATTTCAATTTGCTGTCATTCAGATTCCCCTGGCTGCGTTGGAATCATCAAGACGACACGGGCATATTGTGATAAGTTTAACAAGGAGCATGGTTGGTCGTGATTCATAGCCTATCAAACGCGAAGAGGTTCTGCAGCATTTTCCGGCCCTGAAACAGACTCGATTCTTTAAGTCTGGGGGTGTTTGTTGTCGTGAACAAGCCCAAAACCCTCTTCATCCTTGCGGTCCTCGGAGAAGATACTCTGCCGTGGATCAGCAACCGTCCAGCGCCACTCATGCAGAAACCTACCTTGACCATCGTCATAGTCTTCTCGTAGATATCCTCAAGCGGGCGGTCGCAATCCACCTAAAAAGCACAAGTCAGCAACAGCTCTCTTTATCTTGGATGGGTTTTTCTCGCATGTACCTTGACAAGCTTTTTCTCCTGTTCAAAGTACCGGATGATATCTTCGCTCTCATCAAGAAACCCTTGGTACCTCTTGTCGAATATGGCTTCCGTGTCGTCAACCCGGCCAGACGTTTCTGCTCGGTTAAGCATGCGACCAATCAAGGTCTCTCGGGAGCCCTCAAAATACAAAACTGCCTTGACCTTGCAATGCTACACATTGTCAGCACTTTTGCTCATAGCTGTCTCCGAGCCTTCCAATAGATTCTCGCACTAACACGTTCTTCAAACATTTCCGTCTGAGCAATACTCCTAGGAAAGCCGTCCAGCAGGATGTGAGTCCTTCCAGCTTTGACGTTGGTACTGATCTCGGCTTCCAAGACACCCTGGACCATCTCCGTGGGCACAAGCTTCCCGGCTCTCATGTAGGCCGTGATGTCGACCCCCTGGCTCGTGCTTGCCCTGCTCCGGAGAACCTCGCCGACGGACAAGTGCACAACGCCAAGATCTTTGGCCATTTTGGCGCACTGCGTGCCCTTGCCGACTCCCGGTCCGCCTGAAAATCTTTCGTCAGCAGTTGGTATCAGGAGACAAGGCAGGAAATGAAATGGCCGCGTTGAGGGAGTCTCTACCAATCACGCAAATGATCTGCGCCTGTTCCAGCTCGCTCCTAGTCGTCGTAGCTAAGGCCATTACGTTTGCTTGGTCCGTCTTCTTTACGATTGTCTGGAATCTCTTTCGCTAGTGATGATGTGAGCTATGAGCTTCCCTAATGCCACGGGACCTCTGGGTATTTGTGCTAAGTAGGCATCAGTATGTAGCCAAAAGCGACCTTGCTCGACATTTCCACGCTCATCGCTTCTCTTCCATTCCCTACCATTCTCTGTCGCTCTGGGACAAAGCCCCTTTCTCTGACCTTGTCTTCCCGCTGTTCGCTTTTGTTCCTGTGCAGCAGTCCGGCTTTCGGGCTCTTTAGATTAAGTTTGTGCGTCTAAGACATATGTAGGCAAACAGAAAATTGAAACATGATGCCTGCACTGAGTCACGCGAGAGCTCTTTCATTTGCCTCACTCCAGCATTTTGGAAGCTTCTTGTTTGATCCTGGCAAATAGCCTGCGATTACAAAAGCCCAGGAGATCCCTCCTCAGGATCTTGACTCTCACAGCTAAGTGCTCACACCAAATCATCCAAGATGTTTCTGGTACTACTTGTCCTTGCCCTGCTCACAATCGCACTAAGTGCCTTTTTCATGCCAACGACCCGTCCGTCAAAGGAGATCATCCAAGAAGGTGCAGATGCCCAGATCTCAGCGCCAGACGAAACCAGAAGAAAAGACACAAATACAAAGATCCCCATATCCGTCAACTACCACCTCACCCGACAATGCAACTACAGCTGCGGTTCGTCCCCATCCCCCGCCCATTCGACCAAAAAACCGTCACACTAACCTCCCCCCCATCCTCTAGGATTCTGCTTCCACACCGCAACATCCTCCCACGTCGAGCCCCTCCCCAACGCCAAACGCGCCATGCTCCTCCTCCAACAAGCCGGCATGCGCAAAATAAACTTCGCCGGCGGCGAACCCTTCCTCCAGCCCAAATTCCTCGGCCAGCTCGCCCAATACTGCAAAGCGACCCTGCGCCTCGAATCCGTCTCCATCGTCACAAACGGCAGCAAAGTAACCAAGTCCTGGCTCGCCGAGTACGGACAATACATTGACATCATGGCCGTGTCGTGCGACTCCTTTGACGAGGGGACGAACGTCAAGATTGGCAGGGGCACGGGGGCGCATTTGAAGATGTTCCGGCAGCTGGCGGAGATGTGTGAGATGTACGGGGTCATGTTCAAAGTGAACACCGTGGTGAATCGCTACAACTGGCAGGAAGACATGAACGCCGCCATCCAAGCCATCAACCCCAAATGCTGGAAATGCTTCCAGGTCCTCATCATCGACGAGGAGAACGGCGGCGGCAAGAACACGCTCCGCGACGCGCGCCATTTTCAGATCTCGGATGACGAGTTTCGAGCGTTTTGCGAGAGACATGGGCATCATGGGTTTTTTGTGCCCGAGGGGAATGATGTGATGAAGAGCTCGTATTTGTTGTTGGATGAGTATTTGTGTTTTTTGAATAAGGGGGTTAAGGGGAAGACGGGGAGCGTGTTGGAGGTGGGGGTGGAGGAGGCGTTGAGGGATGTTTATTGGGATGAGGAGGGGTTTTTGGAGAGGGGGGGGGTGTATGATTGGAGTAAGAAGGGGGCCGGGGGGTGTGGGGAGGGGGGGAATCCGGAGCTTGAGTTTTAGGGGTGGGGGTTGTGGGCTGTGGGTTTGATTTGTTGTGAGGGATGTGGTGTTTTGGGAGTTTGGATAGATGGGGATGGCGTTTGGCTTCTTTTGTGACTTTAGACGATGACAGCAGCATTGGAGTCAAGGGTTCGTTACAAGAAGGTGAACTTGGTCTGGTACAATTTGACTTGAGTGAAAATAAAATGAGCGTCACAGAACAAATGTACCCGTACCTTCCGAGAATCTCATATCCCATAGCGTGTTGAAAGGCGCTACAATAGTTGAGACAGAGCTGATACTATTAGGGTGCCAAACAGTACGAAAGAAAAAGCCGAGGGGTACATTGTTGGCACGTTGACTTTCCAACGGATTTGCTCCGCAGATCTCGGAAGAGTACAAGTACCCTTCCCGGGCAATAGCTTGGGCGAACTATGAGTCCCAGTCAAGAGGCTATGTATCTTGGATCAATCGTGTTCTTCTGCAGGTGTTGATGAATGACTACTATCTATCCGATGACGTTGAATCGAGGTCGAAATCGCAACGTACTGTACTTGAAAAAGTTCCTTCCATGTTGTTGCCTCTGGTATAGAAAAGCGTCAACAGTGACTATTTCTCTGATGACCTACTCATAGATCTGCCACTCGAGTTGGGGGATTGAACGGCAATCACGCCTCGCGAGATACAGGATGATTATTTAAGAGCAAGTATCCCCACACCGACTGCCCGCTGAAAAATCCTCTCTTAAGCGGCACACCTTTTGTCGCCATCTTTGTCTCGCTGAGTCTCATATCAAGCGCAGATCTCCATGCCAGGCATCCTTACAAACAAAGAGCCCAGGCGAAGACGCCAAGGGTAGTTGCCACCAGGAGTTTCAGCCCCACCCAACTGCTCTGCGGACTCGCCCAACTCGTAGCATCTATAGACTGGGGTGAGCTTATGGCTGTGCTTTGGGCCTCGTTGCTTGATGTTGCTACTGCTTTGTCAACGGTCCTCGTTACTACGGTCCCACTGTTGGTGGTCGTTATTGTAGATCCATTGTTTGTCCTCGTTACTTTAGTCCCGCTATTGGTGGTCGTTGTTGTCGATCCACTATTGGTGCTCGTTGCTACCGCTCCATTACTGGTGCTCGATACTACCGCTTCAGAAATGGTGCTCGCTGTTTCTGCTCCATTTGTGGTCCCCGTTACTGTGGTCCCACTGTTGGTAGTCGTTGTTGTTGATCCACTTGTGGTGCTCGGCGTCACCGCTCCATAAGTTGGACTCGTTGTTGCCGCTGCATAAATGGTGCTCGTTGTTGCCGCTCCGTTGGAAGTGGTTGTCGCTGCAGCCGTACTAGCGCAGGCTCCGACAGCAGTGGGTGGGGGACAATTTCCGTAGAAACATCCGATATCGCTGGCAACGTCATTCCAGGCGCTTGTGAGCACAGTGGTGAAGTCACTCCATTCGCTCGTAACATCGGACAGAATGACACCAGGAATATATTCTATGTCTTGGATGATACTACCGTCTTCGATGTCGTTGAAAACGTTGGCAGCATCGGTGGCCACTGCCTCTGCAGCAGTTAGGATCTCGTCTGGGAGAGTTGTCACAATATTGAAGACATCTTTGAATTGTTGAACCGCCTCCTGCGGGAGATTTTGCACGATAGATGGCACTTGACCTACTAAGAGTTGCTCGAAAAATTGCTCTGCTTCGTGACCATCCGATTCAAGAGTTTGAATTACGTCGCAAGGAATGGAGTGAGCATAATCGAGTCCAATTTTCGAACGAAACAGGCCTTGAATCAGGCAACTAAGCCGTGCCTCAGTGATGACCTTGTCAAATGCCCCTGGTCGGTACCGCTGTAGACTCACGTGTAATTATCACCATCAGCTCTAACACTAAGTGCCTTAGAACCCTCGAGTAAATTGCTGTCAGAAAATGTACCATGACTTCCGGGAATTGATCTGGCGGCAAAGACTGCATCTTGTGCCAACATAAGCGCAAGGAGGAGTGCTATCCTAATCCGATGAAACATTGTAAGGCGTGATGTTGTAGACATTGAATGAAGCTCAAAAGATAAAGGGCATGTATCCTCAGGGTAATGGCGCTCTTTTCAGCTGAAGAGAAGGAAGACGAAATGCTAAGGCCACCATCAACTCGCCAACTCAACCAGAAGCGGGCTTTTTCCAGCAAGAAGCAGCTCGAACAGTGCGAGTGGCGTTATGCAGCCTGTAAACCGCTTCTTTATCTTGATGAAAGATCAGGCAAAGATTTTCACAGAGATGACACTACAGAGCCTCGGTACGTAATCGTGGGTAAAAGCACAACAAGAAAAAGGGCAAAAGGGTCAACTCGCTATATAAATAGATGATCCTGACAGGGGGATTAGGATTGATGCAAAGAGTAAAGAGAAAGATGCGTTGCCAGTAGGTTTATTTGTAATGGCTCGCCAAGATCAACTTTGAAAGGACGTGCACGCTGGTTACGGTATCGGTGCAAGCAAGCCATTGTCTAGGCGTGACGCGTAATATTGCAAAAGTTAGAGCCTTTTTATACCATGAACTGGCACAAGATAGAAGGTACAGTAGCCAAACTTAGAAAGATATCGCGTTGGTGCATCATGCGAGTGACTGTAGCTGTTCCGAGTCTTGACCTCAAACGAACGGCTACTTTTTTTTTGCGGGTCCCAGATCGGCATAATCGTCGAGACACGACGTAGCTTCAACAGATCGCAAAGCGAATTCAGACCCTCTCCTACCAATATCCGACAGCAGTGAGCTGGGAAAGCTACTGTCTGTTCTTGCACTAGCTTCTGGGACGTAATTCAGTACAAAAGAAAGACCTAAGATGAGCCTGTGACTGGCCAGGAAGGATGGCGCTCGCATTACACGACCCATATTCGGGATAGCAAGGTGTGCCCGAAGTGTAAGGCGCCTGCATAATGTAGGTACGCAAGCGAGACGATGTTTCATTGACCATTTTCGGAACCCGGTTCGGAAACCGACTCGCCGGGTAAATACTTAATCCATTGCCGAAGCGCGCTCTTTCTCCTACCCAGATATCAGACTACGTATATGTACTCATTCTTCAGCGGTCTGATAGGGGTTATGAAGCAAGTTGTTCGGAGCGTCTACTAGTAGCATTTGTTGAGAGGGATGTTGGGCGCAAGTGGGGCACGTGAAAATGCCAGATTCTACCAAGCTATAACCCTCTGCAGACGAAATTGATGGTTGCAAATGCCACTTTATATAGCTTCACCTTTTCCCTCTTGTGATGCGATCCGGAGTGCAGAAGAGCACGGATCAATGATACGGAGTAAAGGCCCATCATCCACTGCTTTACCCCGCTCGGTGCGTAGGAGATTCGATGGACAGACAACGGGGAGTAGATTGCTGTAGTTCCAGATTGCTTGGGCGGTATCTTGTCTTCCCTTTGCGACTGTTGTCGTATGATCCTTCGATTAGTACAGCAGAAGTTTTTGTCGCCGCCGTTACAAGATAATTGTAGTTTATCGGAGCCGAAAGGTGGAAGCAAATTCTGGAATGTTCTGACTGGGGGAAAACAGGGTTTCCAAGAGACAATGTCAGATTGGTCACGGGGAGCATGCAAATTTGACTGGTAGTCGATCTCAGATTGAATCTAATCTCCCTCGAATGCCGATCTAGCCTACCCCAAAATGAAATCTCTTCAACTATACATAGTTCTCTTCACTCCCCGAAGCTTCGCTCACCGCTCCTTCCGTCGCTCCTTCCACTCCACGCTCTGGTTCCAGGACCAGTTTCAACCTAGTCTCACCCGCTCTGATGCGCTCTCTGATACGCTCGTTGAACTTTTGCATCATGAATTCAAAAGCCTCGTCTTCGTCTCTCTCCATGAGACATTCCATTCCGTTCTCCTTCTTCAGTGTCTGCAACTGAAACTTGATTGTCTGAAGGGTTTGGTCAGAAAACATGGATGAGACCTCGTCAAAGATAGATTTTAGAGTCCTGCCTTTGAGAGTCCCGCCTGGCCACTTCTTGATAGTAATTCGAGTACCGGAGGACTCGACAACAAGAACATTGACTTCGGGTCTTATAGTAGGGGTATGAGGGTCGGCTTGGGCTGTTGTTGAATGACTTGACACTCTCGGGGATGGACCGGGTTGTGACTGGGGACTATCCGAATTGCCGAGTTGCACGTTTCTGCGTAAATGATTTCGCTGGTCATTAAGGTCATTTGAAGCCTCTAAGCTAGACGTGAGTGTTTGGAATGATGTGCTTTGAAGCTCTGGTAGCATTGATATACGCCTTCGTTTATTGGATTCGCTCTCGATATGGTTGCTACCTAATGGACGCGGATGAGATCTTTTTGGCTGTGAATTCTGATCTTGTGTATTGTCCTCGCTATTCTCGCTATCCTCTATTTTTAGGGGCATGTTTGAAGAATTGGTTGTTGGAGTAGAATTTGAACTCCTCGGACGGAAATTGCTAGGATTATCAATAGATTTAGGGAGTGATTTTGGTAGTTCAGAGGCTTCAGGTCCGGGTGAGCGATGCCAGTTCTCATCATCCACAGGAAGAGCTCCCGTCCCCTTGACGGACTTTGAGAGTAGCCCAGTGGCTGGGTTGTACGACAATTCTTTGAATATGAACCTATTATCTGCGGGTCTGGACAGAACTTGGCGTGGTGGCGGTGGAGAAGGCTGCGATGTATGGGGGGTGTTACGAGGAGAACATTCCGCAGAGGTGAAAGATTCTTCAGAGCTAGATCTATCGTTTTGAAAAGGATTTGTGTTCCTATAGCGGGTGTTGCGCCGTGAGTACGTGTTTTGTCGCCATATAAATCTTCGGAGAAGTTTCAAGATTCTATGATAATCAGCTTCCGTTGCGAGAGAAGCTTGTAAACTTACGTGACCTCTTCCTCTGGATATCTTGGTCTAGTCTGAAATGATGTTCCTCCCTCTGAGGGCCAGAAGTCATGAGCATTGCTACCGGTCTCGACGAACCGCTGAGCCATCACGCCTAGATCGTGGTTATCAGAGCGCCAATTTATCAGAGCCGTTCCAATTTCCCCAAAAGGAGTTTTGTAATTTTTACGCCAGTCAGCGACGGATTTTCCAAATTTTCGCTGAGAAGCCCGATTATCAAATCCAAGATTTTGATAGAGGGTTTGCATTCTTGGAATTCTAGATGCAGTAATAGGATCTTCACCTAATCGCGTCATTTTGCAAGCTCGCGGTAATCGTGAAAGTGGACACTGATTTTGGATTCAAAGGTGAAGATGTAAGAGAGGTTGTTCGAGACTGTGAAAGACTTGACAAATAGCTGAGATGAAATCTCGTGGATGTCCAATGAGGAGGATCTAGGAGAGATGGGTTGAAGCTGAGAACAAGCTATGATAAAAACTTATGGACATCCAAAGACGAGACTCTTGGAGGGGTTCTTGGACTTTCTGAAGGAGCTGGAACGGATGCCTATAAATCTCTAAAGCCAATGATGATGAGGAGAACACAAGCTTCCGGGCAAACGCTGGGACTAGAGCTTGTGGACTAGTAGTAAAGATGGTAAGATTTCGTGGCTGTTCGACGAGAACGGTGTAGGAGAGATGGTAGGGACGGAAGGGCATTAAATAGTGTAGGAGGCTTGTGGTGAATAGGCTCGGTTGAAAGTGAATGAGGAGATGAATCGACTTAGGTCGGTGAATGTGCTCGGTTGAAAGTGAAAGAAGAGATGGATCGACTTAGGTCGGTGAATGTACTCGGTTGAAAATAAATTGATTCATTTATGGCTGTGAATGATAAGCTTCATGTGTGAGATGGTCATCTATCTAAACGTCAGAAATGACCTTTATTTGTACATGAAGTCAAGGTTTTTACACCTCAGTCTTCCGCGAATTGTCACGTCACTTGAATGACCTCAGTCTTCTCCAAATCCTCACTTCAAGGTCACCCCACTTGCCGAGTCTGCATGCGCCACCTAGCTCAAATCCATCCCAACAAGCTATAACGTATCAGACTTCTCTACCTCCAAGCAGTCTCCCTTCGCTTGTTCCAGACCTCAAGGAAAGATTATGCAGTGTGTGGATCGTATGTCGTTCAACATGTGAGATTGGTCAATCCATGAGTTGGCTGTGATCTATTTAGGGATCATCCGAACTGTTTACAGATGAAAGCGGTGAGGCTTGGGGCTTTGGAACTCGGAGTCTGGCAGCTCTAAGGCGTAGCTTACCTCGAGCGCGTCGTCAATACCATAGGCTCGGTCCCGACATCGCTGCTGCAACAGCAAGCAAGTAAACATACATGCAAGTAAAGGGTGAAGTAGCCAAGCCAATGTCGTAGAGTAAGCAGAATTCGAATGTTTGTTTGCAAACCCGGCAGGTAGCCAAACCATGTAAAAAAACACTTGGGATATCGAAATAGAATGATCCGAGTAAGGTATGTGGATATGGTTTGGTAGATTGCCCAATGAAGAAAGATTTTCGTCTATACCTGGCCTTGCGTTTTAAACCACGGGACCTCCATGACCACCTTCCCGCGAGTTTCCCACATATGCACTCCGATCTCTTCGTCTGCGTCCTCTTCAGCATTCCCACCTGATCCCAATATACCACGTTGCATGACGTTGGCTTTCATCAGCCATCTCCCGCCGTCGGTCTGATCATGCAACGCCTGCGGGGTCGAGCCGTAGGGCGTCGCCTGGAATTTAGGCAATGTAGGCGTAAGCTCCAACAAATCCTTGGCAGAGTCTGTGGCTACCGGCTCGTAAGACTCCAGTCTCCATCTCGAAGTCTTACTGCTCGCAGTAGATGACTTATTCTTGCCGGACGTGGAGGGGTGATAGTACCGCCGCTCGGCAAATTCTTCCTTTCGAATTCCTCGCACCGCGAGCGCCATCAGTTGATTCAACACCATATACTCCAGCTTTAGTTTAATGATGTAGCTGAAGGTTTGAACAGGATGGCTGATACCGGTCAGGTTGAGAAAAACTAAGACCACGGTCACGATGTCCAAGCAGACGGTGATGACATTGACACAGATGAGGTCGACCATGACGCGGCGCTGTCTGACGCTGGGCTTGCGTTTAAGTAGCTGGGCTATGGACCAAATATAGATGCCGTTGATGATGCATTCGGTAACCGTGTAGCCGATCTGAGTGCACCGATCCACTATGGCCTCTTTCACGGAGTACACGTCAGAGATGTAGAAATTATAAGGATTGTAGGCTGGCCAGACTAGAACCCAGGTTGGAATGATTATCAGTGACGCAACGGTTATGATCATGATGAGCACACATCGTTGGAGCGTGTCATTATTATTGACCATGTGAAGTCTGGAATAGAGAACCAAAAGCTGTGCGGGAGCGTATATGGTCCAGCCGCCCAGGATGAAGAGTGTATACAGTGGCCAGAGCGGCTTGGGGTTGGGGGCATAGTCTTTGACAAGGAGGCCAATCGGATCGATGACACAGCCCCAGGTTCCGAGCAACATGCACCAGTAGTATAAACCCTGCTTCTTCTTGAACATCCGATAGATGCCAAAGTTCATGTCGACAAAGAGGTAAAAGACAATTGCGATGAAGCCGATTGCTACTAGATTCTCACCTGGTCTTCGGAGATAGGTTAAGTTTAGTCGTACACAGCGGAAAAGAAACTTATCGTACCTCCATTTGTAAGGCGCTGACTCCACGACATGGTGTACTGAGTCTGAACTCATTATATCATATTTAAATGGGCAAAATGCTCAAAAGAAATTGGCACGTGTAACAGGAGAATTCGGAAACCTTGGTTTCAAAAATAAAACGAAGAACACTTCAGCAGGCCTTCTTATGTGCTAGAGATGATGGCTAGAACCTCGGTAAAGGCGGGCTGACCTTCTTGATGGCTTACACAGATTACATTAAGGCAGTATTATGGATGCCTCAGCGTGTCGCTTTGAGCCGTTCATGCAGGGAGCGGGCATGACTGTTTCCCTCGTCAAGAGCTGCGAGGCCATGAAATGCGGCTTAGCACTGATGTGTTTCAAGACAAGTGCAATCAGGCAAAATTCGGATTGGGAAGTGCTAAGCGTATCAGTTCACACCCTCAACGAAAGCCTCGTGTATGCCAATAATATGCGTCTAATTGCAATGACTTCTGGTATCCTATTGTGATAAAAAGTTAATGATAATGCTGAGAGAACATATTCGGTTGGGGGTGGATTGCTCCGTACTGAGGCTTATGTCTTACCTGTGGTGCCTCGATGAATGCTGCGCACCCTCGGCATACTCGTGCTGAACATGTCCCTCAACTGTAATCCGTAGGCCCGGGGAGACGCATATACTCGTACCCTCGCCAAACATTTTCGAGACCCTGCCGAATTGTCCACGGATATAAATAAGCCTCGGCCCAGAAATCCTTCGATACAAGCAAGCCACGGTTGCTGGGCCGCACACGGAATGGACTTCCGGTCTTGAATCTTGGTCTGCAGTCACTTCCTAAGGTATGATTTTCTTGAAAATACTGTCCGGATTGTGATGGCGCAAAGGCTGCCCGAGCCGTTGTTATTTTAAAACACTTCTAAGGGGAAACGAGGGGCCCCCATAACCCCCACTCACTAAATCGAAACAACCTTATTGGCTGACTCCCGCCGCTATTAGGCGAGGTAGAGTAGGTAGGTAAGGTTACTTAGGTAGATCCACTTCTAGATGTACGAGTACCCACGTGGTACCTTACTTTTCCTCACACGTTAGGATTCTTTACTCTAAACATTCAGCAATCATACCTGTATTTATTTTCTAGTTTATCTACATGAGCTTGACGCCTTAATTGTCACCATGATTCTTTGAATTGCAGTACCGATCGTACCGCCATGCTACATATCAGTGTACTTCTAGGCCTGGAGCTGCAGAAGGCGGCCCGGTCCTACGTAGTAGCCCAGGGAAGCTCATTCAGCCTCAAAGCCTTGGGGAAGGGATTGTTGGCTCTTCTACTGTGCCTTTGTTCACTTGGGCATCAGACATAAGAGTCCGATGCGCACCCGCTAGCATGTCGCACTCTGGGGCAACTTGGGCTGTCTTTGCCGCCACAATCATGGGCCTCTTCTGGCTACGATGAGCCAGATGTTTTGCATTGAATATGGCAGGGATCCTTTCGTCCACCACTGGTGACCCATCACCTGTGTAAGTAATCGACCTTCACCCTTTTCCTGCTGTCGCTGACCCAATATAGTAGTCGGAGTCCTTGCTGCACCAAGTGCGTTCATGGCTTCTATCAGACTACGCAAGGAGAAAGCTTAGACCAAAAATAAGAATACTCCAGGGAGAAGGCGGTGGCAGGGGTGGTCGTAGTGATTACATTGGCAGAGAAGGCGGTAGTATCGGGAGATCGACAGCTCGAGCTAGCGGAGCGAGGGCTCCGATGACTACTCGCTGACTGTAACTTTACGTTCCCCAGGAACGTAATCCTATCTGACCTCGGTCTACCTTGAATCTTTATCCAGCAATGCCGTAACGACCGCAATTTGACTGCCCGAAAGCCGTCAACGTGTCTTTTGGGTACTCTGGCAGCGACATCTTCCTCACTCAATTGGCCTGGAATACTGTCCAAGATTCTCGAAAAGCTTGCGGGGATCATGATGAGCTCACACGTGAAGCCTTACGTCTACACGCTGTGCTTCAACACTTGGAACAAGAGGTGGTCAAACCGGAAAGCCCAATAAAACGAGCAGACGGAACCTCCAAAGCACATCTTGAGCATATTGCAACCGATTGCGAGGTCGTGTTCAAGCAAGTTGATAAGATATTGACAGCGTAGGCTGCTCCGAGTGAGGAGAAAAGAAGCGTCCGTAAGATATGGTAGACAGTGCGCTCCGGCAATGGTCAGATGGCAGACCTGGGAGATCATGGATCTAAGTTGACGTTGTATACCTCTGAGATGTTGTTGTATGTTGTTGTATCTGAACTTCGCCTCGATGAGTATTGTTGGTAGAATAGAGCGGTGGATGCAAGGAGTCCTTCGAGATGTAAAGATCGCCGTCAAGAAAAAGACGGCTCATATAGTACTAAGTGGAGGTAATTGGGAGGGCACAATATTGATGACGTATACCGACGATGATACTGGCTTCTGGAAGGGTCTAGGCCGCGATCTCGTCAGTGGGATTACCATGTAAACAAGCACAAGCATCCCGTCAAGAAGTATATCAAATAGCTAGGCCAGCGGGGGTATATTCGATGATCACTCGTCTCAAGAGTTCAACCAACGGCAATAATTTATGGCGAGTGAAACCTAAGGTAATGAGGGAACCCAAACATCCTCACCATCTAGACTCGCAACCATAGTCAATAGCAATGCCTTCCAACCAAAAAGGTATCTTACACACTATGACACAACGCCGTTCGATGCGGCCTTTGGTCACGATGAAAATGAATTCAAACCTCTTGGATATAATTCGCTGGCACGCTCTTCGTCACACCCCCCTTTTCGACATCCGCCCATCCATCTCCCGTATCCTTATTTACAAGTACAAATCTTTCCCCTTCGCTCATGCTCCACTCTGCATCACTTCGTGATTCGTAATCGTACAATGCTTCCACGTAGCTCAATTTCTTGGCTCCCCGTTTGGGGGCAACCACAGGTCCTTTCTTCTTGCCACGTATGCTACCTGTTAGAGAGGTCGAAGAGCTGGAGTAGGACGAGACTGGCCGTTCCAAGGCTGGAGGGACGGCTAGGATCTCGAGGTAGGATGTGGGAACAAGGCCGATGGTGTGCGGATTGAGACGGACGCAGGTCCAGCCAGAGCCATCTGATTCCGTCAGCGCCGACATCCAATTGAAATGGTGGTAGGTCATTTCAACACTCACCATCGTGCTCAGTGATCGAGACTTCATCACCCTCTTCAACTGATACTTCTCCCTCCGTAGTCGCCTGATAAGCATAATTCATTCTTCCTCGCTGTTCTATTGGATGTGATGTACTCGAGCCGCCTCCACTAAGACCATTACCCGGCATCTCTGCGATGTACTGGGTAGGAGGCGGAGCCACGATTCTGTTCTTCCTCGTCGTAGCTGGCTTGCTTGCGGGAGGTGGAGATCCAGCTCCGTCTGTGCTCATCTCATCAGATGGCGCCTTCGCAGAGACTGATCTATTTGCGCTGGCCACATAGCCCGAGCTGAGAGTATCCATAGTGTTACTCCGACTCAATGCTGGGAGTTCTGTGACACCCTCTGGAGGTCCGCCGTTACTTTGTGGTGGAGCAATTTTGGAGGCTGCCTGTCTCTCCGCTTTTAGCTTCTTCTTCCCGTCCTTGGACTGCTCTCCAGGACACTCCGCTGGGACCTTTAGCTCGCATTTGCTGTGACATGTGTAGCCACAATCTTGACAATCAAATCCCTTGGCAGACAGCCCCCATAATCTTTCTCCACAGAGGTCGCAATTGGTGGGAACTTTGAAAGTCTGAGATTTGAATGCGTGGTTCTGAGCTCCGACGGATACGTCGCCGACTTTGGAGGTGATTGTATGAGTCTCGACCTCGGCGGTCATGCGTTGTCGTTCAACCTCGTGGAGGAGCTCTTGGGCATTGAACATCGCCTTCACCATTTCTACCTCATCTCGCTTGTCTTTACCTTGTCGTATGTTCCTCCGTATCATCTTAATAGCTTCAACTTCTTTCGCTCTTTTGTCCACCTCTTGCTTGAGGTTTCGCGATTGGCTCTTGCTCTTGCTAAGCACATTTCGCAGATATACCTTGGCGGTCTCATCGACCACCATTGCATTGTCGTCCAGCCAGACAGGACTCGGCTCAAAAGTCAAATCCAAAGGTTCTTGCCAGGGCGCCACATTATGCCGCACAAACATCATTGAGTCTAATCTTGGATCGTTGCGTGGGATTTCTGAGCCAAGGCGCTGAAGGTGATCGGTACTTCGAGAGAGGGCAGATGTTTCCAACAGTACGGCGTGGGACCACAGAGAATTAACCTGATTGACTCTCGTCTCAGAGAGATCTTGTAGGCTCTAAGCCCCAGTCAAAAAATGCAACAACTGCAATGACGAATAGCAATGGACCTTACGTCTAACAAATCCGGAACGTACTCATGGTAGTATTTTTCTTTCTGCCGATTTGTAACGTTGATGCTGATGAGATAAGTATTCTAGGTGTGTGTATAAGCAAACAGCATCATCGGAGTACTTATGACCAGGTTAATGCCATACCTTTACATTGTGCATCTCCATCATCTGCTGCTGGTATGCACTTTGGGCTTTATGCTTGCCATGGTCAAACGAGGACTCGGTCTTCTTCCGCCTGCTCTCGACCTCTTGGCAAGAGCCATCGTACCGGCCCTTTGTTTTCTTCAGGTCACCATACGACACATCTCGCTCCCTTTCCAACTTTGCGGCATATTCAGCGTGACTTTTCCGTATCTCTTCGTATCGTATAGCTAAATTCTTAAGAGGATCTGCGATCTGTAGGACAAGTTCTGATGAATATCGGTCATGTTCTGCGGCTCTTGACTCGAGCGTAGACAGCTGGGTGGTCCATGTGGTAAGGGACGCACTAGATACACACTGCCATCAGAAAAGTGACTGTAGTATTTTTGCAGCCATGCTCACCACTCCAAGGATCCCGGCGTCATGCTTGGTGTGTCCCCTACACTTAGGATGCTAGACCGCTTCGCTTTCTTTTCAAAATTCTTCCTAGCTAAGCCGTACAACTTGGAACTGTATTCCTTCTCGATCGCCGCCCGTTCGCGATAGAACTGCTGTATCTCATCGAGCCAGGTGATGCCGTTGGAAACCCAGGCATTGACAGGTTTAAAGCCATCTTTGAGCTCCGCACCGAACCTCGGGGTAATATCTACCTCTGCCATGTCCTAGCTACCTCTCCAGCTCAGGCGAAAGCGTAGAGATGCAACCCATGAATGAGAAAAGTGCCACAGAAAAATTGGAAGAGAATAAGAATTTCGAATAATGGATGTCGAAAGTTTAGGTGGAGCACAGTAAATGTTGATTAGGTTCAAGTTGCGTCGGGCAGATCCATTGACAGAGGCTAACGCTTTAGGGTATAATTCCCGGATAGTGGCCGTGAGCTTGATATCTTGCAGCTGTCTCTTGCTTGGCACATATTTGAATTGATCAACGACAGGTCTGACTGCTTTTCATGTTCTTTTGTCCATGTCGGTCATATAAATGTCAATTTACGTTGTTTATCGTGAGAATTTCAAGCTAAGCACCAGAAGAGGTTTAGCTCGATCTACACCCTAAAAATAATTTTTCACTGACCTAGTCTCTTTCCTTTGTTACATCTCAAACTCCTAACTTTCAGCTCCTGGAACAACACTCCTAGTGTTGGAATTCTTCTTTCTTTGAAACGTATTACATCCCATACATCTCTGTCATAATTAGTAGCCTACCTTGTCCACTTAGAAAAAGTCCATCATGGCTTCTTTGGAGGACCGCATCTCCAAGCCGGATAATGAGCATGCCGAGGCCAAAGACCCTGGATCTTCTACTGGCACGAATATTAACGCGGCTTCTTTCGTGCCTGGCGGGTCCTCTTCATGGGCGGATGAGGCTGCTGAGGCAGCAACTAAATCAGAACCCTCTGCAGTGAATGCCAAAGCCGAGAAGGAGATGAGCGAGATGTCTACGGCCCAGACAGATGGGGCGAGCGGCCCCTTAGGCGGTTCTTCTGGCATTTATGATCCGAGTTATGAGGTCAACGTCAAGCTCAGCGATCTTCAAGCCAACCCTGATGATCCCCTCTTCTCTATCAAATCTTTCGAAGAGCTCGGCTTGTAAGTTTATCTCTATATTAAGACTTATGTGTTCAGGCTCTGATGCTTGCATCAGGCACGAAGACATTCTCAAAGGCATCTATCAGATGCGTTTCACTAAGCCGTCCAAAATTCAGGAGAAGGCTCTGCCCCTTTTGCTCCGCAATCCTCCCACCAACATGATTGGGCAATCTCAGTCTGGCACAGGGAAGACAGCAGCTTTTGTTCTGAATATGCTATCACGTCTAGATTACTCTCCAAACATGCTCACCACTCCTCAAGCCCTTGTACTTGCACCAAGCCGCGAGTTGGCTCGTCAGATCCTAGGAGTCATCCAGATCATGGGTAACTTCGTCAAGGGTCTAACCTGTGGAGTCGCTATCCCGACCGAGGCCGCAAATCGCACGAGAGATGGCCTCAAAGTTCAAATCATAGTCGGCACTCCTGGGACTACGATGGACATGATCAAACGCCGCCAATTGATGGCGGATAAAATCAAGGTCTTAGTCCTTGACGAGGCCGACAACATGTTGGACCAACAAGGTCTCGGGGATCAATGTATTCGCGTAAAGCAGTAGGTACAGAGTTTAGTAGATTGTGTTGGTCTTCCTAATTCGAGCCTTAGTCTACTACCGAAGGCCATTCAGGTCGTCCTGTTCTCGGCCACCTTTCCCGACCATGTGGTCGAGTATGCCAGTAAATTTGCTCCAAATGCGAATCAAATTACTTTGAGGCATGAGGAACTCACGGTCGAGGGCATCAAGCAGCTCTATCTTGACTGTCCCACCGAGTCAGATAAGTTTGACGCGTTGGTCCGTTTGTATGGTCTCATGACGATTGGATCATCCATCATCTTCGTTAGGGTTCGTTGTCAACTCGACCAGCAAAGGGTAGAAGCTAATATACGAATAGACTCGCCAGACCGCTCTAGAGATCGAAAGACGCATGAATGCAGAGAACCACACTGTTGCATGCCTGACCGGAGAGTTTCAAGGAGCGCAACGTGACATTATCATCGACTCTTTCCGCAACGGCCAAACTAAGGTCCTAATCACCACCAACGTCCTATCCCGCGGTATTGATGTGCAAACCGTGTCACTCGTCGTCAACTACGTAAGTCGCTCAGACTGCGACACAGTCTCATCTCGCTGACTGCCAACTAGGATCTCCCAGATGACGGTCATGGCAATACCGACCCTCAGACTTACCTCCATCGTATTGGTCGTACCGGCCGCTTCGGGCGTGTCGGTGTCTCGATCAGCCTCATCTGCGGCCGAAAAAGCTACCAGATGATCAAAGAGATTTCTGACTACTTCGGCGTTGATATGACCTCACTTCCCCACGACGACTGGGACAAAGTTGAAGATATAATCAAGAAGGTGATCAAGAGCTCTCGTGCCGGATCGAACTTCCAGGCCACTAGTAGTTCCACGAATGATGTCAACATGTAAGCATTGAGTTGAGGACGAAGATATCTTCCTGTCACAGCACGGCGTCAGAGCTAGATGAAGAACCACCATTCGATGACACACATTCTTGTTAACAGGCGGGACCGCTCGATGATGCCACTTTCCAGGCCGCTGTCGCAACGGGCGAAATGCTAACTAGATCTGGGCTCTGCAGGGAACAGTCCGGTAGTAGTTGGATGTATTGAGCCAGGCGTTGATGGCAAAAAAGTAAAGCTGGAGGAAATATTGCGTGCATTAGTAGGCTAAGGCCATGAAAGATGGCTTTCTTCTTAATCTTCAGCAGCATGCATTAGAGTCTGCGGGCTTTTGCTACTGCACGGACACAGATAGGTTCGAATGAAACAGAAGATATTGAGCAATTCTAGTCTCATTACTCTGGAAAGTGATTCCCTAGCGTCAGGAAAGCGGAATTTCATGTATTTGATCGCCGCTTCATGCCCTGCATAATTTGTCAAAGACTTTGCAAATTGGGTTCCAGAAACAAGTCCATTGATCGCCAAGGAACGATAGCAAGGTCTGTCGAACCCCTCGCAGGCTTTGTTCTCGGTGCGGCAATGCCAGCTGACTCGGTCTGCAACGCAAAACGTGTACAGAACCAAGGATACCAGCGCACACATCCACCCATTCCCTCAACCCACTTCCCCTCACCCTCAACCATCCCAATCACAGCTCTCTCCCAACAACTCCGCCAACCTCCCCAACCCCTCCTCATCCACCTCGTCAAATCCCCCAACCACCCCACAATCAACATCCATAATCGCAACAACCTACCCCCGCCATCAGCCTACTCCCATCAAACCTCTCAGCCAAAAAAAAAAACACTCACCTCCCCCTCCCTCCCCAAAACCGGCACCACAATCTCACTCCTACTCTCCCCATCGCACGCTATATGTCCCGAAAACTCACGCACATCTTCAACCCTCACTATCTTCTTGGTTGCGGCAGCGGCGCCGCATACGCCGCGGCCAATGGCGATGGTTTGGCATGCGGGACGGCCGTGGAAGGGGCCGAGGATGAGGGTTGAGGGGTGGGTGCGCGAGAGGGTGTAGAAGCCGGCCCAATTTACGTGGCTGAGGGGTGGGGGGAGGGAGTGGTAGAGGTGCCAGAGGAGGGAGGATGTGTTGGCTAGGTTGCTGTTTGGGTGGAGAGAGGTGGTTGTTAGCGATTTTTATTTGGGTTTTTGGGGGGGAGGGGTTTGGGAGGGAAGGGGGAAACGGACGCACCAGACCTGTCAGGTGGGGGGTGGCTGTTAGCGGAGAGAAGGGATGGTTGTGGATGGTGTGGGATCGGGTACCCAGTTTCGCTGGTCGAGGAAGAGAGCTTGGGCCGAGGTGTGGAGGGAAGTGTACTTCTCGCGCTTTGAGGCTCCGGGGGCGAAGTTTGAGGAGTCGGCGTGGACCTGCGGTGCTTTTAGCGATGTAAAAAGGAAATGTGCATATGGGAGGGTTAGCAAACCATGATTGCGAGCCACTCGTGTTTCTTTTCTAAATTCAAATGTATCGTTATTGGTACGAGTACGTACTGCCAAGACCTGGGCCTATTGGGGCTAGGCCGATTTAGTCGTAGTACGGACAGATTCCGCATCCGAATCGCACATTGCAAAAGTTGCGAAATATCTCTCCCACCAAGACGCGCTCAAACACACCCACGCTCTCACGCACATTCTACAGAAGAACCTCTTCAATACAGATTTCTCACTCCTTCCACCAACCTTTTCCACAGAAAATCATCAGCAATGGAATCATCAAAGATTCCCGTCAAACTCGTAAAAGTAACCAGAGTCCTCGGCCGCACAGGTGCGTGACTTCTCTTCCAACAAAAGAACCAAAGCGAAAACCAAAAAAGAATAGAAATAGCTTCCATCTAGTTATATACCTACTTACACAAACAACCAGGTTCCCGCGGCGGCGTGACCCAGGTCCGTGTCGAATTCATGGACGATCAAACCCGGAGCATCATCAGGAACGTAAAGGGACCAGGTACGTTCATGTTTAATTTCTCACATCTCATTACTATGGGGGGGATCGAGGGACAGATGCTGATTTTTCTCGTCTTGTGTGTATAGTTCGTGAGGATGATATTCTGTGCCTGCTGGAATCTGAGCGCGAGGCGAGACGGCTGAGATGATGAGCTGGCTGTGGGGCGAAGTGGTGGACGAGGTTGGGAGGATAAAGGGGTTGGGTTTAAGGTAGATGGAGTTGTGTGATAGGGATAGCGGATTTGTGGTCAATGTCCGTCTAGTTTCGAAGGCTAGTTGGAGAAGCTTGCCATCTCTTCCGTTCCCTTCTATATGCCTTCCGGACAGCTCCCGAAAACAAACCATTCCAAGTCCATTTCACAAACTCTGCAGTTCCGTCTTGTATGATGCGCAGGTGCTGACCCAGCTGCACATCATCCAAGGGAACGGACTTCTAGAACGGCGCAGATCCATTTCATTTCTACGCTATATATATCCTCTATCATACTTCGTCTACTCAGTTAGTATCTGCCAATATGGCTTCAATGATCCCCTCACCCATTACTGGCACTTCAATTTTCACTACCCTAAGGCCTACTCCCTCCAAGAGCTTCCGCCAGTGTTCGTCAGTCCTCTCGATACCAGCAATGGCAATCATACTAATATCAAACAAGGACGCAAACGTCGACGCTCCCTTATGAGGGAGAACAGCGTCCATGATAACAATCCGGGAGTAGTTCGGCTTCATAGCAGGAATCGTATTCAGCAGGATTTCGCGGCATGTTTTGTCAGGCCAGTCGTGGAAGATGTGCCGAAAGAAGTATGTATGAGCGCCTGCAGATCTTGAGCTTCAGAGCTGCGGATTTGCGAGAAACACGTACCTTGAACAGGTTGTGGCGTGAAGAAGTTATATACCATGCCCTGGACTTCATCGGATGAGGGCCGCCCATCGATCTCCCCTTGTAGATCTTGTACAATCATCTGCCCTTTCAAATCTTTTCGAGATTTACGAAGCCCATTCAGGATCTGTCCCCGGCCCCCTCCAACATCAACCATCAACACCTGATGTTCTGACATGTCTGCGGGGAATAGTGTCGAGACTTTGGCACTCATCGGGCCGTCTTGGTAGGCGGACATTGCTACCATGGCGGCACTGAACATGTCGAGCTCTCTTGGCTGCGTGTGAAGCCAGTCGAAGTAATCCATATCGGTTTGGGCGGCATATCGAAAGAGGGTTTTGGCTGAGTCCTCAGGATTTTTGAATGATGTGCTCTCGAGGTAGTCGGGTAACTTGGACATGTATGGTGAAAAGATACTGGCTCTGTTTTCAAAGGGCGTGCTGTCAGCACACAGAGAGAGAGATGTGTAGCAGAGACGACCTCTCTCGCAAATCTTAAAAATCTATGGGGAATGAGTTTTTGGACATACAATCCTATCATCAATGTGCGGTATGTTGTATCGGTGAACTTTTGAGAACAAAAGTTATGAGCATACGTTTCCTCGCCAATCTCATCGAAGATTCCCACACTGGAGAGTGCTCTCATGATCCGAACTATGCACATCAACAAATGAATTCGGACATCTGAAATTTGATCCACCCAGCCAACGACAGGGACCGGATTTTAGTGATTCAAATCCTACATACCCGTCAAAAGCTTGTCTGCCCCCGTCTTCGAAGACAGGTCCTCGGCAGAAATCGCCTCTCCGTTAGCTTCAAATACTTCAAAGATTCGCATTCGAAATGCGGACTGAAGAGAGGCATGTGCCATGGGCTGTTTGAAACACAGAGTTCAGCATATCTTGTACGTAACATCTCTCCCCAAATCGTTGAAGATTCATCACGATACCGAAGAGAAAATACATATGACTGAATGAAGCATATACCCCGAATATGACTTTCCAAGTCGCAGTCTCTGGGCCCTCCAACTTTGCTGTTAGGTTTTTTGTGACAGCAAGGAGCTTTTGCTTTTCGTGCGGCGTGAGAGCGAGAGCGTGTTCCCTTTCACCTAGTGATACGTTGTCGCTGGCCTGCTGGATGCTTGTGACTAAATCCTGAACTTGAGGAGTCAGATTGCTATGCGAGTCCATGGCTAACGGTGGTTGATGTTATATCTATGATTGTTGTTGCAGAGTAGTGGAATATGTTTGGAGAGGAAGTGTTGTAGTTGTGCAGCCAACTCTCGCGCCGGGTGCGGTGGCAAAAGCCACGGGAAAGTCGTCCCGTGGGAGCACTCCATATCATTCAGCTATGGTTGAAGAGTATTCTGCCGCAAACAGTATGGCCAAGGGTGAGAACCCCGCGTGTCGAAGGCCGACATACACTTCTCTGGTCCGGAGTGGTGGCAGTCAATCCTGACGCTGTGGCTGCAGGATTTGACGCTTTGTCAGCGCTTTACATGTTAGGCTGCAGAAAATCGTATCGCCACATGACTAGACGTCGAGTTGGCTTCTTAACTCAGATTAGATTCGATTCTAAATGGCGCTGATCTATTGGTGGAGTGATTAGTTGTCTTTCTTTCTAGAGGGTTGCACGCCTAAGGATTTCCCTTGGTCGGCTTATCGAGCGCCTTGGCACGTTTCTCAAAGGCCAGCCCCAAGATCTCAAGATCTCAAGACTCGATCTCTTACCAAGTCCCGGACCCTATTCAGAGATCTGGGCTCGCTTTGTACACGATTAGGTACACGATTAGCTAGCCGTAAAATACGCCACCGATCGAGAAGTTCTTTGCTTGCTACTTGAATCTTAATCAAGGTTTCACTAGCCACGCAGAGGACGAGCCATTGACCACAAGTCTAGAGTATAAGAGATCTATCAATCGACCCCGTCCTGCTTCCTTCTTTACTTGTTGCCCAGATCAGTTGGCGGTACCACCGCTGCCAGCCTCACCAGTGTCCACATTGACATCAACAGCTTCAAAATCCCTGTCTTTGAGCGAGCGCTTGGCATAGTATGAAGCGGTAAGATGTTGTCTCTGCTACTGTCCTGGCTGACGGATCGGTTATGCTTCCTATTCCATGGCTTCATTGGAATATATCTCTGGAAAGTCTTGGAGTCCTTCAACTCTCCAGACCATTCGGGACTAGCTCGAGCTCGGCTCCTGGAAAACGGATTGGCTACCTTTGGAAGTCTTTTGAGTAAAGAGCTATGTCCAGAGCGCGAATTCTGAAAACCAACTGTGTTCACGTTGGGAGGAGCCTTGCTTTTGAATTCACGTATCATTTGCAGGACCAGCGCACGGCAGGGCGGAACAGATCCGGCGATTATGCCGACACAGTACTCGGCAGTCGACCAAATCAGCAAAGAGACGCCATCCCCTTCTGGTTGTCACTTGTTTGATTATTGAAATGAAGGGTCTCGATACAGCTTACATGTTGGATCCTTATTTGACTTGAAGTTTTTCACTAGAATTGTCGTGGCAATACCGCACACCATTACCCTATGATGATTTAGCCGTCAGCTGCGTCTAGGTTCTCGAAACAAGTGGATAAACGGGAGTGATAGGTAGTCATCGCTTACAAGAAGCCCAAACAAAGTAAGGTCAGCACTGAGGCTTTGGTTCTGCGACTCATTTGAAGATCTCCAATAATCTGAAACGGAATAGCAGCGCAAAGGAAGTCGGTAAAAACAGTAATAGCTATTCAGATAACATAGTCAGCGCTGACAATACTTTAAGAAAAAGGTTTTGGTATCAGACCAGATGCGAAGTATGAAACGTTTGTAAAAGTAGAAGTAGAAAGACAATTTGCCGTCAGGCGTATCCTGGGTTCCCAATTCCCGGCAAGAGGCCTGCACTGGACGAGGAGTACAACAATATATGTAAAGGTAGAGCTGGCTGCGAGGGCGATAGTGGCAAAAAGAGAGGCTCTAAGCCATCTTCTTAGACCACCAATCCTTAATAGAAATAGCGTTACAGAGGTTTTCACCAAAAGGATAGTAACACCAGTCAAAATTTCTGCGACGAAGATTAATTTTCGAGCTTGAATAGTTTTTGCGAGGTCCAAGTAATAGATGTGTCTCCCGTATCCAGCATACGTCAAAGCCACTATTATTCCGAATTCAATTACCGCAAGACACTGTCGTAATCACAGAATAAGCTATCCAGACACTTTGAGGTTTAAATGAGAACCTCACCAAAGCAGCCAGCATTGTCCAATCATCCCATCGATAATGTTTGCTTCCCTTTGTGCGCGCAATGAAACGGACTGTGACGGTGACAATAGAAAGGCCGGTCAAAATTCCGTTGAGAGTGAGTATTTTCGCACTTTGGTTTTGATCACCACCTGTGGGAGGAGACCCTTCATGCATTTTGCAGACTTGTCTTTTAAACGACGATATGTTGTGCATACACAATACGGATGTCAGAGAATGCTGGTCAGTACATTGGCTTCACCATCAGGGGCCAGTCCCATATTTGAGTCCATCTCTTGGCCTGTACTAACGCACGACTATGCGAAGGTGAGGGGGAGAATGCCGCGTGCCTGCATTTCCATTACGCGGCTTACTTGAGGTGATGACGGACAGCTTACCTCTTGGATGACAGGAAAGGCTGAATCCGCAAATCTTCCCCAATTTGCCAACGAGGAGTGCTGCATATCGTGGATCCTCGCTCGTGGTAAGGAAATGTAGGGTTCATGAGTAGTGTTTCCACTGCAGTCACTACAGGGATCACGGTGTACATTTTCAGAAGTATGCACGAGTCGTGTGACACCAATAGCTGCAAGTTGCTGAGGGCAACACGAAACGTTGCAAATGCAGGCAGTAATTAAACGGATGCATAGTGTATAGTTAAAGAAAGGATCGTTGGAAAGACTAGAGTAGGAGATGAAGCTTACAGCCTTGTCCAGCCCACCGAGCCATGCATGTGTCCTCCGGGTCCGTTAAAGAGCTTCCCAAGCCTGCAGCCCGCGCCTTTCAGGTTTCAGCTGTTATGTAGTTCTCGACAGATTTAAGTAGGAACAGACCTATCCCATCTCCATGTCAACCCGCCACAATGCAAGTCCGCTTTCAATGCGGAGTGACGTAAATAGCAATGAAAACTCTTTATTTGATGCTTCACACCATCTTCACGCCTCTTCATGGGAACGGGCTGGTTACTCTTTCTTCATGATCTCTGCTTTCTTCGGCCTTGTTTCCTGCTGGAATTGGGGAGAGCTTTCACAGTTTTCTTCTCCTTCTTTTCCTGCTGGAAATGTGATAAGCCTTCCATATATTATTGCCATATAATCCATAGCATTTAGGTGGGGCTTCCCACATAGAAATGCCAACATCCTTCCGACCCACAAGAGCCTACCACATGGCTTTTCTGGAAATAGGGAGAGTGGCCTTGTCTAATTGGGCTTGCCTCAGCCTTACCCTTAAGCCCGTTAACTCCGTCACATATCCTCAATTGTAACTAGACCTTCAAAAGCTGAATTTTCGTAAGACATCATTGAGATCCAACATCAAGTCCCTTACAGGAGGTGAGTGGAACGATTATCAAACAGCCAAGCACCACTCCGATTAATAAAAATCATATCTTCAGCCGTCTAAATTATCCCGTCGCTCAATTCGCCCTTCTCCTTTTCAGTCCAAACATACCTCATCTAAACACCAACATATACTCACCCCACCCTGTCACGCCGAAATTTATACCAGCTGAATGCCGACACAATTGCTCGAGCGTCATACCAGCAGCACATATAAGTTCTTGGCGTAGATAATCTGACTGTATACCAGACACCTTGCACGTAGCATAAATCTAGAGAATCTCTCCATCCCCACTTACACAATACAATTTCGTCCAACCAAACACTTTCCGGAAGATACACATGATCACGTGCGTCAATGCTCCTTTGTGGAAAAAGAAGTGTTTACACTGGTGTCTGCAAGGTTGGTGAAGGATCCTCCGCTGCGTCGATTTTATTAGCCATGGAGCTTTCAGGTGATACTAGAGATTCGAGAGCCGCACTTCTCATGGCTATACACTTGATGTTAGCTGCGATGGTACGGTGTTCAAGGTGCTCTCACGCGAGAACAATGTTATTGATATGCTGAATGCAGAACGAGAGGAATAGGCGGATGAGACAAGTAATTCTTTGTTAGTTTGCAAGACCTGATTTACATAGAAAGTACATTTTGTGAGATTACTTCATTCGTCTTGTTTCCGCTTCTCCCTGGAACCAAGATCCACCATGCAGCCTTCTGTAGATGAAAGCACGAGAGTCATGGTCTGTTTCTCCACACCTAGTATCTCCACCTTCTGGCCCGCTGGTAACTGTATGGCGGGAAAATGGCACAGGATTCGGACCACTGTATACGCGGCTTCCGTAAGCGCGAAATCCTCTGGAAGAAAAATTAGTATTTATGGCACGAATCCTTCAAGAACAGCATGCAACTTACGGCCAAGGCAGATTCTGGGCCCTCCATGGAATGGGAGGAACCCCCAAGATGCACTGGTCTTATCACGGCGGAATGGCATATCTTCGTCCCATCTCTCGGGACGGAAGAGCTCAGCGTCCATGCCATATAAATCTGGTCTTCTGTGCATGGCATAGATAGAGTAAGCAACCGTTGTACCCTTCGGAATGAGCACCGGCGCGGTTCGGTCTGGACCTCCGCCAGTGGGTAGTACGGTTGTTCTTTTCGCGACGCGGTTGTTGATAGGAACAGGTGGGTAAAGTCGCAAGGTTTCGTTGAGCACGTTTTGAAGGTAGCTCATCTTGCGAAGATCTTCTCTCATAAGAGTCGCTGGATCAGAGCATTTGTGATTGATCTCTGCTAGCAATTTCTTCATAACATTGGGGTGACGGACAAGTAAGAAGAACGTCCAGGTCAATAAGCACGCCGTGGTGTCTCGACCGGCCACTAAAAGGCTAATTATTTGACCTCTCAGAACATCACGGTCTGCTGTGCTCTCAGCTACAGCGTCTAGAAAGATACGGCTTTTACCAGAGCTGCGCGATAAGTTGCGATCGATGATCTGATCCGCAAATTTGTGTACGTTGTTGCAAGCCTCTCGGAACTTGGATCCTCCTATCATCCAGTAGAAGTCCGGAAGTCGAAACCGCTGCGTCACAGTTTCTTGGGCTGTATTGAAAGCCTCGGCGAAGGTTTGCTCATTAGCCGACTTTGGTGCTTTAAGGCTTTTCACCGACTCCCCAAACAGGAACCTTGTTGCGACATCAAGGGTCAAGCGGAAGAAAAGAGGCTGCAAATCATTCACAGGGGAATGACTTGATAGGATGTCGATTAAGTCGTCCACAGATGACCTGAAAACGTCCAGGTTCTCGTAGTGTTTATGCTGAAGGGGTGATCGTAGCATTTCTCGAGAATGTTTCCACGCCGAACCTTCTTGGTTGAAAATGCCATCTCCAAACATCGGAAATGTGATTTCTCGGCGTTTGCCTATGAAGAAGTCTGCATGAAGTTAAGCAATTCAAGGAGCAGTGTCGTCATTGGGATATGACAGAAGAGAGACCTTTGAATTTGGTTGATAGCAAAGCTTCGAGGTTGGCGGGTTCAATTGTGTCGATAGCAGATGTACCAATGAAAACCTGCTCAAGGGTATTTCCTGTTTGCCTGAAATGGAACGGGAAGAGCTCCATCAAGCGCGACTCATTATCGCCGCGGAAACACTGTTCAAGTCGGTCAATGCCCCAGGGTCTCTGGTTCTGGATCCGAGGCGCTGGTAGACATCTATACTGCTCAGCAAATAGCTTACGAGCCTGCTCTCTGAATTAGCCAGGTCTCCGTCCAAGGTCAGGACAAGATATACTTGGCGAGTCCGATGATCGTGGATGAGTCTCCAAAAACAGCAGATGATGACCACCACGAATGTGAGGATGAAATAAGAGAGTTGAGCCATGCTTGGAAGTGTTGAAACATTGATAATGGCTTGATTTTATTCTATGAAATTGTTTGCTAGCTTACCACTTGTATTTCATGCCAAGCATAACAGGGCTGAGCTCCAATGGGAAAGGAATGCTTTCACTTGCAAACCAAGCGCCTGTTGACGACTGACACTCGTACATCTGGATGTACAGAGAGAGAGTGAGATAGTTATAGGCGTAAAATAGTAGATGGATACCGCTTGCTCTCGAGCCGATACTGGAGCCAAAACCGAGGAGGAAGAGTCTGAGGCACTTGGGACTTGGGAGCTGCATTCCTAGCCTGATCCATCCCGTTGTTATGATACATGTGAGCTGCAAATGATAGAGCATGATTTCAATCTCTATTGCAGCTGGACACTAACGTAGGTACCTTACATGCTTAGACGAGCTGTATTAAGGTTGAGGCGGTAGCTAATCGAGGCGAAACCTAGGTAGGCAGGTACCTTACAGTAGTGCCCTAGAGATGGTGATGTCACTGCCGAGCTCATCTCCTTCATCAAAGCCTTTGCTGCCAAGCTAACGACAGGCAATCCCTCTTATCAGTTGATTCTTCGCCATCATGCCTCTCCTCATGCAGACCGGAAAGCCCAGAGCCATCCTAGGTTTGATGACATTCGGTCCAGATGCCTCGGCTGGAGCGCGTGTTACGTCTCTCGACGAATACAACAAGTGTCTCGACTATTTCCAATCACAAGGCTACAACGAGGTGGATACGGCGCGAACATATATTGGAGGTAGAGTTCTGCCTCGCTGTCCTTCTAGGTGCAGGAATTGGCTGATTGGCGAACAGGCAAGCAAGAAGCCTTCTCATCAGAAGCACACTGGAAGGAACGAGGCTTAACACTGGCTACAAAATGCTATCCTTCAAAGCCTGGAATGCACAAAGCTGCCGTTATCAAAGAGGAGCTTGCCTTCTCTTTGAAAGAGCTGAACACGGATTGTGTGGACATTTTCTATCTGCATGCTGCAGATCGGTCTGTCAACTTTGAGGAGACTTTGGAGGCAGTCAATGAGATGCATAAACAGGGAAAATTTGTGCAACTCGGATTGAGCAACTTCACTGCATTTGAGGTAGCCGAGGTCGTCATTATGTGCAGGGAACGCGGTTGGGTCAGGCCGACGATTTACCAGGGGATGTATAACTGTATAAGTGAGTGTTACAGAACGAGCATCCAGCCATGGGAGATGCTGATGCTTGTGCAGCTCGTTCTCTGGAGCAAGAGCTCATACCTGCCTGTCACCGCTATGGTATCGATGTGGTCATTTACAATCCCCTAGCAGGCGGTCTCTTCTCTGGCAAGATTAAGAGCGCTGAAGTGCCTGAGGAGGGACGGTTCAGCGACACAGCCAAATCTGGGGCGAATTACCGGAAGAGATATTTCAAAGACGCAACCTTTGATGCCCTTCGCCTGATTGAGCCAGTTGCACAAAAGCACAAACTAACAATGGTAGAGATAGCACTTCGCTGGTGTACTCACCACTCTTCCCTTAAAATGCAAAGTGGAGGGAGAGATGGGGTGATCATTGGCGTGAGTAGCTTTAGTCAACTTAAGAGCAACCTTGAGGATCTTGAGAAGGGGCCGCTACCAAATGACGTGCTGAAAGCATTGGATGAAGCATGGTTGATTGCTAAGCCTACGACGCCAAACTATTGGCATTTGGATCTCGAGTACAAGTATGACACGCAGGCAGCCCTGTTCCAACCGAAGTCGTGAGGTCCCTCCAAAATTCCTGGGAAAGGGGGCCGTTGCTGGACAATGCAATCTGAGTGCTGTCAAACTACCGGTCTCTGAATGTTGTGTGCGAGTATGATGCGCAAGGGATTCTATCTAGTAGTGCATAGAGAGGGGGCCAATGACGATTTATGAGATCACGATTTGGGATGCGATTTATATGAGTGATTATAAGGCCTGCTATACCCAAGGACTGGTATCTGGGCTGGGATTACAAAAATGGTACGAGCAAGGTTCAACTCAAGCCAATTGATAGGTGAGCTGGCATGCTTCAGGTGCTCCAGATTTCCATAGCTACTGAATAGTCATCCATGATGATCTGACTGATGTGATCAAAATGCAGAGGCTGTGTGTCCCTCGAAGGAGCCAGTGCAAGGTACATGTAGGCTGAGGATGATGTCTTTTGGGGAGCTACCACTAGTCCTTCATCACACATTGGTGTTGACCAATTTGGAATAAGACCGGTCGCCTTCCACTGAACTAAAAGATTTAATCCTCAACCCTTTTCTTTTCCTTTTCAACAACACACACTTTCCCTTGGTGCATCAACTCCATCGCTCTTTACCTAATCCTTCACGCTCTTTTCGACAATAGACTGAGCGTACTTCATCTTCTAATACATTACGACCCCACACGTTCCAATTTCGCCATGTTAGCACACACAATGACCCCAATTCGTGAGGAGGAGCAGGTCGATGGCATCATATCCGCAGATGTGGGTACCCTCAACGAGGACGGCCAAGTCAACGTCAACGTGACGTCAAAGACCACTGCTTCCATTGGCGAGGAGGAGACCAATACCTCTAGCACATCGACTACGATAGTTCCAGTCAATGACGAGGAGCAGGTTGATGATGGCGAAATTGAGATTGCCTATTTTTTCCAGGTGCCTGGCGTAAAATGGAACCCTAAACTTGAGATGATGAGCAAAGCTGGCTTGACTCAAGGGCAATATGAGCGTAAAGTGTTGGCTGAAGAGTATGTCGATTAACCTTCCTAATTCGCTACGGCACCCTCAATTTATACATCATCACAAGTCTACGTCGAGCTCACGATGTTCTTATGACGAGACACCTCCAATATTCCATTGTCCTGCAGCCTTACCCGTCTATGGCTGTTAGCTTATTGGTGCATACACAAACTTCACTTGTTCATTGATTCACTTCCCATCTTCATCTTTTCATTCCCCCATGCAAAGGAAGGCTGATTGGGAGGATGATGGGAAAGCAACTGCCTTTCCTGCCAATCTTTGAAGCAATACCCTGCATCCGAAACCGTACTGACGTCCTACTTGTGCAGATTCGAAATCCCAGAAGAGGCAGATGAGTTCATCAGCATCGACTGCCCAAACATGCCATGGGCCGTCAGCCGAACCTTTATCGTCCAGCGCTCTGCTCTCATGCGGTCTCCTGCCCTGGCCGAATTCTTTGAGTCTCTCGACTACCTGCCAGGATGCAAGATGAGTCTCCATTTCATGAATGATCCTGGCGCTTGCTTTGATGTCGTCAAGACCTATCTCGAGAGCGGTCCTGAGCGCTACCCGATGCAGAGACTGAAGGTCTACATTACTCGCTTGACCAAAGGCGCTGACCGCTTCATGGTGCTTATCCGTCTCCACAAGTTCGCCATCAAGCTCAAGCTGATCTACCTTGAAAATTTGGCATTCGAAGTGATCCACGAACTGGAATGGGAGATGGACGCTGCGTTTTGCCCCAAGATCGCCGAATTGGTCTTCGCTCAACAGTCGTCCTACGATGACATTATCAAGATCTGGCTTCTCAAGCATATCGGTCATTTCTATAAGAAGCTGAGCAGATCCAGCACATGGACCGCGCTCGTGCCTGTCTTGGATCCTGAGCTCGGCCATCACTGGTTTACCATGAACATCTGTCAAGTCCAAGTCCTCTCGATGATCGCGGAAGAAGCGACTGATGAGGCTGTCTCTGACGCATTGGCTGATTTCTCTACGCCTGCTAAGACCACCGCCGTATCCGCTATCGAAGGTCCCCACACGTTTACTTCACCAACCAAGTCCGAAGCATCGACTCAGACTGATGAGTCTACTATTACCGAAGTCCCTCAGAAAGCTGAGCTATCTAGCTCGTCCAAGCCACAGGTTGGAAAGACTAACAATGTCACGCCCAAGGGTAAGAAGCACAAGAGATCCAAGGCCATCAACAACAACCAATTTATCATTGGTATGCACAAAGAAGCGGTCGTCACCTGCACTCCTACGAAGCGCTCCAAGATGAGCCCAAACTCCGCCAAGTTCGTGTTTCCCATCACGTCCAAGCCAGAACCGGCAAAGGCCAACGCGCAGACGTCTCAACAGCCCACCATCACGGTTTCTCAGTATGACGATGACACGTTTCTCAAGGTTGAACGTGACATGGCAACTGCAATCGATTCAAACGAGCACTACGACGAAGAATTACGCAAGAAACAAGAGCAAGATGATGACGAATGGGAGGACGAGGAAGAAGAAGCGGCGATTCAGGAAGCCATCCGCTCCCTTGGACCCGCGCCACGTGACGATTCCAAAGCCCGTGAAGTGCTGGGTATCTCTGAGCGTTCCGCTGGCGACGACAATGCTCCTCGTCCTTTCGATGAGAATGCAAAGGCACGTCGTGTCTTGGGCATCAATGATGACGGTGGAGGACTCATTGCTGGGCGTAAGGAGACGACAATGATGAGGGTCAAGAAGAGCTTGATTAGGTTCAACGACTTGATGAACCCTTGAGGATCGCACTCCTTCGTCGAGCCACGACAATGCTAGCTTAAAAGCCACCATTGCAACATTCGCTGTATTTGTCCGGTTGGTGGTGTTCCCAGAAGCTTAGGTAAATATCTGCAGCTCACATCTCCACAGGTCCATATTGTCAATGTTTCCATCACACCGTTCGCGACTCTTGTACGAATTCCATCCGAAAATGTTCTAGCTCTTGTCCACATCTCAAGATCTCATCTGTTGTCAGGATACCAGCTGGATGTAAGTCCTACACTCATCAGTCCCCTCTTCTTTCATCATCTTGTCCTACCATTTGCTAATACTGGAAATTAGCTATTGCTCCTTCAGCTCCATATCAACGCCTACCATTCGATTAATTACAGCTTTCAGTCCTTTCAATTTTTCCTATGTTCTTCAATTAGTGGCTCGCAAGATATTATCTGGCCGTACACACATCCAGAGGAAATATCGGTCCGCCAGAACCCTTCGAGCATGTTTTCCAGCTGGCTACAGAACAAAAAGCTGGGCTGTACATATCCGGAACACACCGGCATCAACGTCGGTCTGAATCCCTCGAGCGTCTCTTCGCTTCTTCAATCAACGGCTTTCAAGATAGGAGCTAGACTGTAAGGCACCAACCATTTCGGTGTCTACGTCAGCCTGAAGCCTTCAAGCCTTTTTATCCACGTTCTTCTTTTTTCTACTTTCTCAAAACCCAGCGTCATAGATACTATACAGTCCTCAACTCATAGCAAAGCAATCAATCAATCAAATCTCTCCCCCCATCAAAACCCCCCCCTAACAACCCCCTGCAACCACCCCACCCCCGCCCTCACCCCATCCACAACCCTCACCCCCTCCCCCCCCACCTCCCTAACCCACCCCTCCATCCCCACCATCCCCGCACACCCCAACACCACAACCCCCACCCCCCCATCATCCCCCCCCACCAACCTCCCAACCGCACCCCTCACCCTCCCCTCCACCCCATCCCCTTCCCCACCATGCAACCCCCCCGCATCAACCCCACACGTCTCCACCCCCCTAAACACCACCCCCGCCTTCTCCCCCCCCAAAACATCCTCCCTCACCCCCCTCTCCAAAACATCCTTCCACCCATCCCCCGTGCTCACTATCCCAAATCGCTCTTGCTCCCCGCCATCAACCAACATCGCCCCCACCCACACACTCGCTTCGAAAATCCCTATCACGGGCTTCGTTTTCTTCTTCTTCCCCTGCCCCTGGGCCCTGGCCCCAATCTCAGCTCGCAACCGCCCAACGAGCGGATGTGGGCTGTAACAGGCTATCAGGAACGCGTCGTGGGTGGCGATGAGAGGGAGTATGGCGGGGAGGGTGTGTGTGGCGGATGTGGCTGCGTCGGTTAGGTTGTTGATGCTGGGGACGCCGCCGGGGGGGCTGGTGAGGTAGGTGTAGGTTGTCTGGTTGGGAGGGGGGTGGTTAGGGGTTTGTTTTGTTTGGTTGGGGGGAGGGGATTTTGGGGGTGCGGGGTAGCTGGGTGTTTTAGAGGTGGGGGGGGGGAGGTGATTGGGGGGGGGGGGAAGTTGTACATTGTTATNNGGGGTGGGGGGGGGGGGGAAGTTGTACATTGTTATAGTCTAGACTTTCTATAGGAGCGCGGAGGGAGTCGGTCATTGACTGGTTGGTGTTGGGGTTGATGATGAGGATTTTGAAAGGGGGCATTGTGTGCTGCTTGGGGAGAATGAGGGCGGAGAGAGGGATGTACGGGCTTTGGATTCAAGGAAGATGAGTAGGTGTGAGTGCGGGTCAAAGAGACGGTTCATTGGCTAGAGCTTTTCATAAAGTACTGTACAGGTTTGCACTGGTGGACAGAGTCCGAGGCGCGCTGAACTACCTCGGCCCAAGCTTCTCTAGTATTCTTGGCCCTTGCTCCTGCCACTCTTGTTTCGTTATCCACATGTTCTCCTTGTCTGCCATCTGCGAATTGTCAGTGGTTGAGAGAGACTGCGCGCTAGGGCTCTCAAGATTGACTCACAATGTTTGCAAGCACCGCGCCACCAAGGAAGACCATATGCCTCCGCCGTGGGGGATCCTCGATTCTGACCTTGAATTTCTAGACGCGAGAGTCAGCGTTGCAGTAGGTTTCGTATTACTTGAGGCTCACATTGAGCCTTTCCGGATTTCCGCCTAGCACTTTTGTCAGCCACAGCTGCTTGATCTCTTTCTCCATCCTCGACGGTAGCCCTGGGTACATGCTACTACCACCACTGAGCACGATGGCCTTGTAGAGACTCGTTCTGATATCCACATCCGCCGATTGGATCGTATTGAATAGGAACTCGGCAATGCCAGGCTGCTCGACATCTACAAGATGCGGCTGGAACAGACACTCTGGTGCCTCAAATCGTTCGCTGCCCACTCTGATCACTCGCCCATCAGGCAATGTGTATGATTCCACCAGCACGGTGGTATCCTCGCTCAACTTCTGGTCCAATTCCAGGTCGTATGAGACGTAGCACAGCTTTTCTTTGATTTGTCGCACTGTCTCGAAATCCGCGGTTCTATTCAAGGCGTATCCTCGGCGTAGAAGAAGGGCAATGAGATTGCGCGTAACGTCTCGACCTGCGACATCGAGACGCCTGGTAAGGTGATTGAGGACTGTAGATTCGTAGACAGGGACAATATGGGTCACTCCGTCGCCTGAATCGACGACCACGCCACTACTGAGACCTGACAAGGACAAAGTCAGCTCAATCCTTTGCAAAGAACCAAGGTGCCCTGCCTTGAGCGTATAGCGCCAGCACCGCTTGTATTGCCACGTAGACGCCGCCAAAATTGTATTTCTCAAACATCACATCGCACATTTGCTCCCGGTTCTTCAAAGGGTTCAACGGTGGTTCCGTCAAGAGAATCTTCCGTCCAGTAGGATCAATCTTCATTTTCTCATCAAAAGTGTAATTCCATAAATGCTCCATATCGTCCCATCTCTTGACTATGCCGTTCTCCATCTATGTATTCCCGTCGTCAGCCCCAATCCATCCACTCCGTATACTTTTAGGACCAGAGCAGCTGTCATCCGCATACCGGATACGTAATTTGTAACATTGACCGAGCTGCGGCTGCTTCGTCTCCACACATGATATCCTTGACCACAATATCTCCGGATCGTTCTTCTGACCGCAGGATAGGCCGTCCCACAATGGAGGGATATGAATGCTCGGGGAAATTCTAAATGTTTTTGTAAAACTCAGTCAGCATCGTTGCAAGTAGTACAGCGCCCAAGGCTTCTCTATATTCGTGCTTACCTGGGCTGCATAGCCAACCTTGAGGAACCCAGTCCCCCCATCGAGGACTGCTACTTGTCAGCCTTGAGCTGAACAATTTCAAAGCTCGATGTAGCATACCTATAGGTGCCTCTGCCATCTTGAATCAAGTCAATGGTATTGAAATTTGCATAATGATGCTCGTTAGGCAACTCTTCACGAAATGCGTGTATGCCGCCAACGAGTGAATAATCACAAGCGCCGCTAAGCGAGGCAGCCGCAGGTGCGTGGGCTTGGTTTTCGCCGATTCGCTCTCTAAATAATCATCGTAACGACTTGTCAGACGAATGTCCAGCAGAGACGACGGTCTGTTTGAGAGTACATAGATGTGGCTTTTCAGTCATACGTGCTGTCTGAAGGGTTGTAAATAGTGACATGCCGCTTGGCATATGGAAAGCCAAGCAAGCTACAACCATTGTACACCTCATTCAAACAACTGCCAACAACTCCGCAGAAACAATTAGTCTCATATTTCGCTCTCCATAATTCAAATATGCTTCAGCGGGCTGTATCGTCATCCATGCGCACAACACGTTCTATAGGTTGCCTAACTCTCACTTCTTGCACTTGTGTCTCGCAAGAATGATGTCTCAACAAAGCCAAGAAGCTCACTTGGCACCGCGAACTGACCATCTGGCACTTCGCTTGCGCCTACAACCAAGACTCTTGGCCATCGTGGCTGTGTAGACGTCAAACACGCCTCTTACAAGGGGTTCTTGCGCAAGTCGCTTGACGTGCGCCTGTGAATCCGAGGCACGGAAAGCGCTCTGCGCAAGAAGAGACCGGTATGGTTCTGAGAATAGGAGAGGTAACTAACGAGCGTATTCATTTCAATCGCTCAAGCGCAAGGGAGCCCTCGTTGATATAAAGAATGTCATGTCTCCGGAGGAAAAGATTGTGGACGTCACTGATTCACTGCATCGTTCATTTATTATTGCTCGACTGTATAAGCAATTTGCTCCTTCCCGCAAACACCATTCGTTCATTATGTATATGCTTCTGCATCTCAAATTCCTGAGCCTCGCCCTCCTCACCTCCTCAGCCCTCGCCTTGACCGTCCCGCAGGGGACAAATCTAGTCAACCCATCAGACAGCAGCCACACGACCAGCAACCTCAACGAGACCGTCGGCGCCGACCCCAAGAAATTCCAGTGTCTCAGAAGAGGATCCACAACGACCACGGGGCCCGCCAACACTGACTGTGCCGCCGCTCTCCGCGCCATGCCTCTGAACCCAAACATCGGTACTTTTTACAGTAACGGCGGCGGAAACTTCCAGCTCCCTTATTTTCAAACCTATAAGACCTGTACGGTGTTGGTTACCTTGAGGAGCAGATACGACAAAGTGCAGAGCAGCTGGCTCGCAGTCCACGTGGCGGCGCTGGAGCTGAATGCAGCATGTGACGCCACTAGGCAGAGGACTGGGTACGAGTCGTTGTTGAAGGCGATCACCGATGTTGATGATTTGGGGTCTATGCAGGTTACATTGCAACCTTCATATAATCGCCTTGACGGAACTGACGGAACAAACGCGACTGCGACCGCTTGATTAGCGGAGTGAGAAAGTCGATAGATATGGTGGCCAGGATCCCCCGTCTCCGATATGGGAAACGGAATGCCGGATTACTATACAAATCTCCTGCTATATTTATTAGACAACGTATCCAACATTTTATCACCATGCTCTCCGGGGAAACGAAGCGCTCAGCATTAGCAACCCTGTCCTTGTTCTCACCCTTCTTTGCAAACATCCATGTGTACGTGTTATCATTTCATACAGATTGAAGCTAAAAAATCAATGTGTGGGCGCCTGGATGGCTACTGCAAGGCTGCCCAGTCTACCCAGGATAGCTTGTTGAAATCCGAATAGTGGAAGATGACCCGCTTCCATTTATCGCTCTGAAAAGTTGTCTCTGACGATATGAGTAGTTGCCGTGAGAGGTGCAGAACCGATTTAATGCTACATCTTTCATCTTATAAGGTACCTTTCAGATACTTAGTGTAGAAAGTTCTCTTCTTGACTGTCGTTGCTGTGTATTTTATTCCACTTAATCAGTAGGCGTATCGTATTTTCGTGTCCAAGCTTTCTTTTTTGGGAAAAACGCACGGATGAAAGGCCCAGGCGGGGCTTCGGACCAAAGCACGGAAGGAGATCTTAGCCCAAGATAAACTTCTGAAAAGAGTTATCAATTCTGCTTACAGGTTCATTCTTAACCAATCAATCATCATGTCCTTTGGCAAACGATTTACTCCGTACAATAAATCAAATTGAATCGCCAAAGTAGGCAAAGTGAAAAATCGAAGCTGACGAGTCCGGGCATCGATCCACAGACCTCACCTTGTATGATACGACGTCTTGTGAAGTCCGTCTGAAGGCCATATTGAAGCACCACTCTTGCAAACCAAGGTAACACAGAAAAGAACAAAAGCACCATCGTATATATACATACATATCTAGATCCGACACCGATCAATCAACGAGAATGACTGGGGGTCCAGAGTCTCGCTACGAATCCGATAATGTCTCTCCAGCTCCACTTGGCGAGCCGATCGAATTTCCATTCAGTGGCAAGACAGCCCCAAATAGATTGTACGCCCTCAAGCCGCTTCAATCTAAAAGGAATTGGCTAATCAGTCAATAGTCTCAAGGCCGCTATGACAGAGCGAATCTCGTCATGGGACCCCAAGATCTTCACCAAGCGCGGCATTCCCTCAGAAAACCTCATCAACGTCTATAGGCGATGGGGCGAAGGCAAGAGCGGCACTATCGTTACCGGTAACATCATGTTTGAATTCGACCAGCTCGAAGCTGCCGGCAACCCCATCATACCTCGAACGGAAGAGCCAAAGGGCGAACGCTTCGAAGCCTTTAAGAAGCTTGCCGCGGCGAGCAAAGCACATGGCAGTCTATGCATTGGTCAAGTCAGCCACCCCGGCCGTCAAGTCTCAGAGAGTATCCAATCGGATCCTGTCTCCGCTAGCGACGTGCAGCTTGAGGGTAACCTCATGGGTATGACGTTTGGAAAGCCCCACCCGGCATCATTAGAAGAAATTGAGCGCATCATCGAAGGATTCGCACATGCAGCAGAGTATCTGGGTGCGGCAGGCTTTGATGGAATTCAGCTCCACGGTGCTCACGGGTACTTGCTTGCCCAATTCCTTGCCCTTTCGACCAACAGACGGACTGACCAGTACGGAGGCTCTCTTGCAAATCGCTCACGAATTATCACGGAAATTGCTGAACGCATTCACAAGCGCGTCCCCGAATCATTCATCCTGGGTATCAAGATCAACAGCGTCGAGTTTCAAAAAGGCGGATTTGAACCCAAGGAATGCAAAGAGCTCTGCGCCGCGCTCGAAGCCAGCCGATTCGACTTCGTAGAACTGAGTGGAGGCACTTACGAGGAGTTGGCGTTCACGCACAAGAGGGACAGCACTAAGAAGAGGGAGGCTTTCTTCTTGGATTTCGCCGAGGCCATTGTGCCAGCCCTCAGCAAGACGAAGACCTACGTCACCGGCGGGTTCAAAACCGTTGGCGCCATGGTCAATGCTCTGGAAACTGTAGACGGCATAGGCATGGCTCGTGCCCTTTGCCAGGAGCCTAGGTTTTGCGCCGACATCCTGAGTGGAAAGGTCAAAGGCGCTATCAAGCAGCGTTTGGACGAGAACAACTTCGGTCTCACGAACGTCGCTGCTGGCAGCCAGATTCGCATGATCGGGAAAGACCAAGAACCGATTGATCTTAGTAAGGAAGAGAATGAAAAGGCGTTCCTCAAAGACATGGAACACTGGAGTGATCTCATGGCTCGTGACACCGGGATGTACTCATACGGGTATATCGAAATCGAGAGTATAAAGCCGCATCCCTATGGCATAGCATGTTAAGTTATGGGAGGGCAGAGGAAATGACGGCCTCGGCACATGTATTTCAGCGAATATAGGACCCCTCGCTCTGTTGCATTATGGTTGCCACCATGGTCCTGCACGGTTGCGATTGAAGCCTGTAGTTTAGCCGCTGGTCCCAGTCGTTGTCGACCACGGTCTTCTTTGAGACTGACATAGGCACGTAGAACCACATCCTAGATCTCGCTGTCATACCATCACTCCATCTTTTTCTCGCTCATCTCCCCCACGTCCAACGCGACGAGGAATCTACTTACGCAGTTGTAAGCTGCCACCGTCGCCGTGATCTCCACAACTTCTCTCTGATCAAAGTGCCTTTTCAGCTCGCCAAAGATCTCATTGTTAACTTTTACACCTATGGTCATAGCATCTGTGTATGCGAGTACGGCTCTTTGTTTCTCGTCCAAGCCCCCGTACTCATCTTGCTTTCTTTTCTCTTCCTCGCCTACTGCATTAGCATCTTCCCCTATCCAGCCGCGCCATGCTTTTCCGCTTTGAACTTCGTCTACAGTTCGTGCCTCTAATCCCACCTCTCGTAAGATCGGAATGTGGTGCTCCCATTCATACTCAGCTTCATTTAGCACTGCCACCCTACAGATGCACAGTTCGCGTATGTCTGGGGTCAGACATGTTTGGGTGCGTATGGAGCCGAGAAACGAGGACCAGCCGGACGCGACAGGAGGGGAGTGTAGGAGAGCGAGATCGAGCTGTTGGAGGGGTTGAGGAGAGCGACGCGCGGACAGTTGCGTGTACGCAGCAATAGTTGAAGGGTCTGAGGAGGGAGGAGGATTAGGGAGCACGTAGGGAAGGCGCATTGTCGCTGATTGCGAAGTCCGATACCGCTGTTAGGCAAAAGCGGATGTTTTTGGCTAGTAGCGGTTGGGAGTATGATTGAGAACGTTGAGCTGTGTGGCAGGGCGTAGTACTGCGTGTGGGTCTCGATTTCTTAGCTTGGGGTGTTGGGAAGGAAGGACGGGGAAGGGCGTCTTTAGGATGTGTGGAGCTTGATGTCTTGGCTCGCAGTTGTCAGGGTATGATTGCGCGTCCCTGTATTGGCAGCTCTAATATGGCGGCGACTGTCGTGCTTAGAAGGGGGTGCTTACAATGCTGACTCGTTGGTCCTCGGAAGAGAGTTCCTGATAGCTATTGTTAGAGCAATAGCCAGTGCCGTGGCCTGCAGCAACAGGGTATATTAAAATAGATAACTGATTAGATTGCTCGATGTTGTGGATCTGATCAAGTCGGCATTTAGGAGCGGTGGTAGTTGTGAGAGTGAGGCTGGATCATGTATTCATGGCTGGTTGGGGCGGCAAGCGCGGGCGGCAGCGCTGTGGGATGCTCCGGTTCTCCACTCGTACTCTTGGAGTCTGGGCACCTTCGTTGCGTCCTCATATGGTCAGTATAGGCGAGAGCCAATAGGATATATCTCGCATAATGAAGTCCACTAAATGATTTATACGAGTGTCTTAGCTAGGTAGGTACAAGTAAGGTACATACGATACTTTACATGGCAGCCCGAAATTCATACATGGCGGAATGTAATTCCGCGACCCGGAGCCTACCGACGACCTCGATTTTTTTTTTTGGGTGGGTCAGGAATTACATTTGCATTAGCATTGCAATCCACCATCTCCCGTAAACAGATGCCTGCACCATTTCGATGCCTCCAGACCGTGACGGCGGGAGGATGGATTCGACGCTACCCTTATCTCGCATTATCTGGCTGCATAAGACCTTCCCTACCCTATCTACCACGTGCTGAAGACTCTAGCACGTTCCTTGGGCAGAAGTTAGTGTAGAAAGACTTGATCTTAATGCGTTCTGGAAGTGGATCCAGAAGCTTTCCTGCAGGCTTTAGAAGCCCTGGAGAAAGGTGCATGCCAAGAATCCAAAGAGAAAACCGTGGCAAGCCGGGAATAACTCAAGGTATCTTTAGAGTCAGCCAAGAAAGGGCCCGTGCCCAACATTGTGTGCCGGTCTCTGCCGGGTTGTCATTCCCTAAAGCTACTCTTTGATTGGATGCCCATGTTCGCGAAAAATTTTCATTCACTGAGGAATTGAAAAATTCTTGGCGTGCTCTTTCATCATGCATACTTTACAACCTACCTAAGGCACAACGTGTTGGGTCTGATGCTAAAAATGAAGTGTCGACATGTGCGCCTTGCAGGGCATAGAAATGGTCTTTTTCTTACTTGTCTAGACTGCATCAAGTAAGAGTGCCAGGAGGCCTGATGCCATGTTCACTTCTCGATATGGCTGTTTTAAACATAAGTATGTCGAGTACATCATCTTCCCATGATATGATCGCTGTCATGATTGTACATCATTTGCCCCCAACCACCATTTCAGAACAATCGAGAACATCACCGCCATGTCGATCCCAACCAAGCGTGCTTGTGATGCGTGCCATCGTCGCAAGGTATGACGATCATATCATGCTATGCGGGAACCACAGAGCCTTACAGCTGTTTGATAGGTCCGTTGCAATAGTCGCCAACCATGTGGGAATTGTAGTCAAGCCGGACTGTCATGTACCTACGATGCTATCCCTCAAAAGAAAGGCCCCAAGGGCAGCAGAGCCAAAGTCATCTCCGAGCTCAGAGAGACGCAAAAGCACTCAGACCCTACTTCTTGGATGCTACACGATGGTAGTTCAAACTATGCGAGCCCTCCACATTCACCTACGCAGTACGCCAGAGCTTCCGGCCTCCTATCTCACGAGCTCATCGAAGGCTGCGCCGACTTCTTTTTCACCAAAATGTATCCTACCATGCCTATCTTGTATAAGGATCAAGTACGAAATGCTGTCGGCGAGATGGGCCACTCCGTCGAATCATATTGCCTCATCACATCATTCTTGGGCTTTATGCTCATCCAGCCTGGTATCGTACTGAAGACGGGCCACCTCATGGATCAGCCGGCTGGCTCAGTCACTAACCCGAAGATGGGCTCTGTCTTGATGGAAGAAGCTATTCGCGTACGCAAGAATTATGATTATGTCGAGAACCCGACGGTCAATACCGTCATTACTTCATTCTTTCTCTTCGGTTGCGCTTTTAGCCTCAACAAGCACAATACCAGCTGGTTTCATCTGCGAGAAGCCACGGCGTTGGCCCAGATCCTTGGCATGCAGGATGAGAACACGTACATGTTCGACAATGTGGTGGAAATGTCAAGAAAAAGACGACTGTTCTGGCTGCTGTTCGTGACAGAAAGGTAATCAGCTTCAACTTTAAGCCTCAAGCAATCGGTCCGATGTCTTCACCAGGCGACACTAAACTTACCGCTCTAACCCGCGACAACTATGAACCTTCACTAACATCATCTCAGAGCATATGCATTGCAGAAACATCGACCACTGACCCTGCACGCGACGATAAACCTTCCGACAGTAGATCAAGATCCTACCAATTACTCTCTTGCGGGCTTCATTTATCTTGTCAACCTCTACCGCCCCTTCGACGACACCTTCATTGGATTATGGAACAAGTCCAGGACAGACTGCTCTCCACTTACCCTTGCTCGGTTGCAACAACAGCTCACAGAGGCACTGCCACCGTTTCTAAGTACTACAGAGAGCCAAGCGGCAGACCTGCGGACATCTCAACAGTGGCTCCGCACAATGGTCTGGCAGCTCTCCATCGCGAACGGGTTTCTCTCATCGACGTCACTCGACACCTCAATGACGTTCAGATACCCCATCGAGATTGCTAAAGACCTTGTTGAAGTGACGCGCCAATTCTCGAAACAGTCCATGGAAATCCACGGCATCGGCCTCGTAAGTATCTCCCTCCGTCCAAAAAGGCCCCTCTTCTTCCACCTCAGTATAGACCCCACTAATACCAACCTCACAGATCGAAAAGGTCTTTGATGTAGCCTGTACCCTCATCGACGTAATGTCCTGCGTCCCTCTGGAATCCCGCAAATTCGAGCCCGGGCCCCAGGAATACCTCAACTCCCTGCTCACCCTCATCTCCACCCTGCGCGGCGGCGAGTCTCGCTTCCTGCCCATGGTAGTCGACAAGATACGCGACACGCTGCCGGCGATTGGTAGTCGGCTGCCGCAGCCTCTGGTCGAGAAGTACGATTTGTCGGTTCAAAACGGCAAGCAGCAGGTGGAATTCAAGCAGGAACAGAGCGGTGGCTCAAGCAGCGCGGGGAGCAGCCCGTTTGAGACGCCGCCGTTCATGCATTACTATCCGCTCGCTTGATAGGCCTCTTCGGACGTAGCGTCAGGAGTCATCTCTCTCCAGCAGCATGGGGAGATTTCTCAAAGTCGAACTTCCATCTACCTACAAACTCCGGAGAATTCTTGCTGACAGGACCTTTATCATATCCGCGAGTGCCCATCTAGCCCATGCTCTAAACCCCGGCGTTCACGCCACATTTCTGTTTCAAGACGCTACGATGGCACTGAACATGATGGACTAATGGCAGGAAGGAATTACGTTGAGGACGCTCACTCGAGGCCCCTTGGAAGAAACAATGAGCGATGAGATGTACGATAGATAAGGTTTCCAAAAAAACACTGCTGTTCAATATTGATTGTTAGATAGAGAAACGGAAGGGGGGAAGGGAAAAAACAGGAGGAATATTGCAACGATAGGGTTAGGACAGCTCTGATATGATATACCCCCATTTTTCTACGTCTCTGTGATGCGTTTAGTCTTTCAATGGATTTTACTTCTTGAGTTTTGATATCTCGTATGGAGAGTGAATATCCAAAGTAGCGGCTCTAAGGCTAGTCTGCCAAGACTTTCCATTGTTGGTGCTCAGAGTCGGAGTGGAAGCAACAACAGACTCGCAAATAGTGAGATCAGATATTTCGCTATGTACATTGAAAAGGAATTAAAAACAAGGCAGTCACTAATAGCCTCACCCAATCTGGCCGAGCTTCTACGCTTCTCTCATATTCACCACACATCTGATGCAGTCTCCCGCCTTCATATCTTGGAACGCAGTGTTGATCTTCTCCAACGGTTGCCTGTGCGTGATGAACTCATCAACCTTGAGCTTCCCCGTCATATAGTCGTCCACCAGATCCGGCAGCTGCGAGCGGCCTTTGATACCGCCGAAAGCACAACCTTTCCACACACGGCCCGTGACGAGTTGGAATGCTAAAAGCCAAGTCAGCGCGGGTCGACGGCCGTGGGGAACATAATGCTACTTACGGCGAGTGCTGATCTCTTGGCCAGCTGCTGCGACTCCGATGACGATACTCTGGCCCCAGCCCTTGTGGCAGGCTTCGAGCGCTGCCCTCATCACACCGACATTTCCCGTGCAGTCGAAGGTGTAGTCGCAGCCTCCATCCGTCATCTCAACGAGGTGCTCTTGGATGCTTTTGTTTCCAAGCTTGGTCGGGTTGACGAAGTCGGTCGCGCCGAACTTCTTGCCCCAGGCTTCCTTGCCATCATTGACATCCACGACTATGATCTTTCCGGCGCCATTCTTCACGGCGCCCTGGACGACTGAGAGACCAACACATCCTGCGCCAAAGACTGCAACGTTCGAATCCTTCTCCACATCTGCGGTTACCACTGCAGCGCCGTAACCGGTTGTGATGCCGCAGCCGAGCAGACAGGTACGGTCCATTGGCGCTTTGGAAGTGATGGCTACGACGGATATATCGGCGACGACGGTGTATCGGGAGAAGGTCGAGGTGCCCATGAAGTGGAGCAGCTCTTTGCCCTTGCACTTGAAGCGCGATGATCCGTCAGGCATGACGCCCTTGCCCTGGGTAGCTCTGATCTTGCCGCAGAGATTCGTCTTGCCTGATTTGCAGAACTTGCATTCGCCGCACTCGGGTGTGCTGGAGAAGAAAACCAAAGTCAGTGATGCTCCATTTACTTAAACAAACCCGGGAAAAATCCATACTAAAGAGCCACAACATTGTCTCCAGGCTTCACGTTAGTCACACCTTCGCCAACGGATTCGACGATTCCAGCGCCCTCGTGACCGAGGACTATGGGAAAGGCTCCCTCCGGATCTTTCCCAGACAGTGTATACGCATCTTGCTCGTCTCAGCTTCTTCTTTGCTTCCGGTAGCATGGTAACACATACCCGTATGGCAGACACCGGTATAGTATATTTCTATTCGGACCTCATGCGCTTTCGGTGCTTCGACCTCAATGTCTTCGATAGTGAGGTCTTTGCCTGCTTCCCAAGCTACGGCGGCCTACAAAATATCAGTCACCTCTTGCCATACCTCGTTGGGTCCTCTGGCGTACTTTGCAGGTAATGGTCTATCCAAAGAAGAGTTAGCAGATGACGTATGGATTGAATGTATTATGCTTGGCAGACCTTTCCAGTGGTATTTGAGGGCATTATGTACGAGTAATTTTCTTCGGATATCCAATGATGGAAACAACAGGAATTGTTCTTGAACGGAGAGTGTGTGAGAACAGAGCAACCTATTGCGTCAAGTGGTACGAGAAGAACTGCGAAATGCTAGAGAGCATGTGGGGCTTCGGTTAAAGCCCGGTGGTATGAACAACGGATCTTTTTGCCCAATGCCGGCCATCTTCCCGAGCTTCACTTGAGTACAAATTGCGGTAGAAGGCAATTAGCCAAAGGTAATATCGATGCCTCAAGGCTGCAGTCTGAAGGCAGGAAATGGTATGATGACAATGGCGAACCTTGTAGGTTTTGTTTGCCTCATTAATACTATTTCCTGGTCCTAGAGATGAGTCAAAATCAGGCATAGCTATTCGAAGTTGGAAAGGGTCTTTGCGATTCCGACGCACAGGACTTGATTCAATGGATGCGAATGAATTTTGAGATTCGCAATCTCTGGTTTTGTCACGCACCCAATCGTACATTTGGCTGGCTGTAAGTCCGTGCAGAAACAAAAGTCTCGAGGCGGCTCTGAGTCTGACTCTCGCAGCCTTACCGCAAGATTTTTGATTTTTGAAAGCCGGGTAGTGCATGTGAATCTTTAGCGTCACACTAGCTAGGCGAGTGACTATATATTTCCCTCCAAACCCAGACCCAAATTTTCTCCTCAGCTCTCTTTGCCTTTTGGCTTAGATCAAGTGTAGTATCTGTTCTTTTCAGTTTAATCTCTGAAATTGGTCTACGGACCTTTTATTGATTAAATCAATTTTTACAACTGTCGGGTTGCCTCTGGGCTTGCTCATGCTTCCTGGCACTGTGTCACCGGCCTTACACTGCCGCTGGTTGACGCGAATCTCTTCATTTTTTCATCAAATCTTCTCAGCTTGCCTGGGATTTTGGAGAAGAAATCATCAATGACGAGAAGACATGTTTGCAGCAATGTTTTCGTCAATCAATGTAGGACATTGAGCATCTCTGCGCTCTGCTGCTCAAGCCTGTGGGCGAACATCCGCGTGGTGTACACTGCTTTCCGCTGCTCATCCCGGGCTTTAGCAAAGATACTTTACATCAACAGAGGGAAGGAGAATTTTGATGCGGTTCAATCTGCCGCCAGCACGTTTTGAGGCAAGTCCATGCAATGCACGTAAAAAATCTTGCTGTAGTTTCCCCCGCCAAACAACTTTTCCAATTCTCGTTGCATCCCTGCCCAAACAACACTGCCTTCTGTATAAATCTCACGACCTTCCAGACAAGTCGTCAGGCTTCTGGATTTCTCCAACCGTTGATAAAACCCTCACAGTCTTCCGAAGAGTTGAAATCCCTCAATAGCAAAGGCACTTTAAGAAATCTCTGGCTCGAACAATGTCCGAAATCACACATCCCACTATCAAAGGTACACAAGCAGTCTTACATTGATTCGTCCTCAATCACTACGAGCCCAAGCTGATCAAGACCTCACAGATGGCTGGTTCCGCGAGATCTCAAACATGTGGCCTGGCCAGGCCATGACGCTCAAAGTCAACCAGGTCCTCCACCATGAAAAATCCAAATACCAAGACGTCCTCATCTTCGAATCCAGCGACCATGGCACAGTACTGGTCCTGGATAATGTCATACAATGCACAGAGCGGGATGAATTTGCGTGCGCCTCCAACCAAATTTTTCCGCTTCTCTGCTTCAGCCTTGCTGATGGGTGAACAGCTACCAAGAAATGATCACCCACCTTGCCATGAACTCCCACCCTAACCCCAAATCCGTCCTCGTCATCGGCGGCGGCGACGGCGGCGTCCTCCGCGAAGTGGTCAAGCACTCCACCGTGGAGACCGCCATCCTCTGTGACATTGACGAGTCCGTAATCCGCCTTTCCAAGAAATACCTACCGGGCATGAGCATAGGCTTCCAACACCCAAACGTCTCCACACATGTCGGTGACGGGTTCAAATACCTAGCGGACAAGAAGAACGAGTTCGACGTCATCATCACGGACAGCAGTGATCCAGAGGGTCCGGCGGAGAGTCTGTTCCAAAAGCCATACTTCGAGCTGTTGTACGGGGCACTGAAGGAAGGCGGGGTTATCACGACCCAAGGTTGTCCGTCCTCATCCTTCTGCAACTTTGCTCAGACATACACACACCCACACTCTCTCCCCTCTTCGAATCCAAGCTAATCCATCCCTCCCCCCCTTTGCAGCGGAGAACCAATGGCTCCACCTCTCCCTCATCACCGACCTCAAAAAATCCTGCAAAGAAGTCTTCCCCACGGTCGAATACGCCTACACCACCATCCCCACCTACCCCTCGGGCCAGATCGGCTTCATGGTCTGTTGCAAGGATAAAGACCGGGACGTCACGACGCCCGTGCGCAGCTGGGATGTTGAAGAGGAGGAAAAGCTGTGCCGGTACTATAATAAGGCGATTCATAAGGCGAGCTTTGTGCTGCCGACGTTTGCGAGGAAGGCGTTGAGGTGAAGGGGGGAAGGGAAGGGGGGTTACAGGAAGGAGATGGGAAGGTTTAGACTTGTTGAGATTCATGGCATTGGAGATGGGACGCAATAAGAAGAGTGTCAAGGCTAGTGTTGAGGATGGCTTTATGGCTACCCTCCGCGCGGATAAAAGGGAGAGACGGCAGTTGAGTGAGCTAGATACCCAATCAACGATTCATGACGTGCTATCCCGATAACTTCACTATGTGATTCTCTACGGGCTCTTGTTACTGGAGTATTTTCGCCAGGGAATTGTAGTACTTGATGGCTTTTGAGTAGCTGGTGGAGAAGACTCTAATTTCCTAAAGGTATAATAATATTTTAGATTCGGCTTATTATATCAGAGACATCTCTTGATACCCAAGAAGCAGACGGTACTGTAAGACATCACAACCCACCCACCCACACCCTCTCCATATCCCACTTCCCAAACAACCCATCGCGGGAGAAGCATCCCACCTTCCCTTCCTTCTACCTTCGTACGTACTACGAAAATACAAGATCTCGATGGTTAAGAACAGTATCACGGTGACTACGCGTTCTCTACCTCATCATCTGGGGCAATGACATCCTTCAGAGCTACTTCGGTCATCGCACATAGATTCATAAGTCTCTTGTGAGATATTTTGATATTTGAGAAAGCGTGGATTGGGTTCTTGGGGCTATATTTTTTTTTGATGCTAATGGTGATTTTGGCGCTGTGAGAAGGGTAGGGGTTTATATATTTGATTTGATTTGAATGGTTGATGGCATACTTGGGTAGGTTCTACGACGGTTCTTTGTTCAGGGAGTTCCTTTTAGGTCGTTGTTGTTGCAGAAAGGGTATCTGCTGAGGTTGCTAGGGGTGGTCTGGGAGGTTGGGAATATTCTTTTCTGTCCATTTTGTTGGAAGACTTCATTTTCAAAGTGCCGATGCAGTTGGCTAGTCGATGAGTTCTTCCTTGCCTTATCGGCATTTGTCGGCTCATTTCTTTGGACGTTTCTTCCTTTGGACGTTTCTTCCTTTGGACGTTTCTTCCTTTGGACGTTTCTTCCTTTGGACGTTTCTTCCTTAGGCTTAGGGGACAGCGTATGGAAGACTGTACTCTCCCACTGAGACAGCTCCTAGAGTTCAGTAGCGGTAGAAGCACGCTGAGTCTCTTGAAATTTGCGGGCTTACTTTTTTTTCGTCCCGCGAAGAAAAGTAATGGTCTCGCACCCCACCTCGCCCACCATCAGAAATGCTAAGCAAGAAAAAGATGTGGCTGCGTCTTCTAAAATTTCCGAAGCGGATACGGGTCGGGAAATGTGCAAATTCTCCGCCGGCAATTGTAGATCACTTCCAGTCTCAATGCAGTCGTTGTCTCAAAGCTTTGACTCTTTGCGCCAGGCTCTTGAGCCACAAAATCTGGCTTTCCTTCACATAATTCGAAAAGGCAGTAAGCACTAGGAATTTTACTTTGTCACATTGTCTCTGAAAATCTCTCCTCCCCCACTCATTCTCTGCAGAGAAAACTCGAAGTGTGGATTGTGGCGCCAGTGCCGGTAAAGCAATGTCACTGAGAACATGACTTGTGAATGCAGATCCCGGTATACCTTGAGTGCATTCAGTAAAAGCGCAGATCGTCGGACAATTCTTTCTGGAGCGAATGGGACATATGCAGAGCATACATGCATAGGATTGATTGCATCTCAACGGCTTCCCCCTTAATTGGCTTGAAGGGCATATACTGTAGCATTCCAAAGCATCTCCAAAGGGACATGATCAATAAGGCGGCTGACACTTTTGGCTGCTCCCAGTTCCATTGAGTCAAGTCAGGACTGGGCTATGTCTAGAATCCTGCCAGGTACCATCGGGGATTGTCGGTCATACTTATGTGCTGATTGGTCGCTTTCAAGTACCGGCGCTAAGGTAGGGAAAAGCACGCAATGCTGGATTTTTGAACAGCAGCCACATCGCTGACGCTTGTAGTATGCGATTCCACTTCTTACACTTCTGCGTAGTTGAAATGTCACCAAATCTTTGTTACGAGCCACAATGGGCACGCATGTTTGGTAGAAAGAACCTGATGAAGTGAACTTTGTTTAATCATTGCCAGAGACGCTGGAGGGTTTTAGTACTTGCTACAACTAAGCTTCACTTGCTGCCCCAATGCGTGTTCTCACCGCTCGAACATCTGCAGGTACAGCCACGCCTCCATACCCTAATTGGCCAGGACCTGGGAGAGGCGGAGTATTCTTTGAGCCCATCAAGGCAAATTGTGGGGAAGCAGATGCAGGCGAAAAGCCCTGAGCCTGGGGGTGCCAAGCGATGTAGAAGTTTCCTCACACCATTATGGGAATACACTGTCCATGGTATTCATGGTGTAAGTCCTGAGCGGATGTGAGGATTCAGTTGCTTACTAGCAACATGAAGAGGAGTGTTGTATGGAGTGATGTTGTATGGAGTGATCTGGTAGAGGTTTGAAGGAAGGATATGGCAATGCGTAGTGATCGAAATGGCTGCTCCTTCCTCTTTAACTCACCGCAATTTTCTGTTTCCACTTCTATTGAAATGGGCTCAAAGGACCCATCATTACTTAAACCTGGCATTCTTCCTACTAACACTCTCCCTCAACAATCCCTATCCCAATTCTTCTCTCCCTAAAAATCAGCATCAAATTCACCTTATTAGTAACAGACGTTTCGGCAACTGCCTCAGACATATTAAGATAACGCTGCATGCCGGACCGCTATTCCAGTAAGTTATTGATACTTTCTTCTAGTCATGTTGTACTAGTCTTGCACTTCCTTTGCCAAAGGTGGGAGATAGAGTGAGCAGAAATTCCAACCTGTGAAGTGTGAAGCCTTTGGTCCCGGAATTGGGCCGATTTGGAATTTCATCCTCACTAAACGCTGATTGGCTGGAACGCGTGTTACGCTAGCGGCTTTTCACCTACTGTTCCTATAGCACCCATTGCCCTCACTTGGTCCGCCCTACAGTCACCACAGTCACAACAATCACATTCTCTTCGTCCACCATTTTCATATATCTCCACTCAGCACATCTTCCTATTGATCCCAACTGTTTTCCTCGTCCTAAAAGCACAAGCACTTACACTTCATATCACACTCCTTGAAAGCAGACCGCAAGCCGGCAGCTATCTCATTCGATCAGATCTCGGTTTTTAGCTCTCGGCTGACAGTACCGACAAGGACTGTGAACCACCACAATCACTGTATGTTATTCTTCTATGCACATAATGCAAGTAATGTTTGCAGGCAAGAAATATTTAGTAATTTTCGTTTGTCCTCACTACTTACTCTTTTTCACATTTTCTTGTAATCTTACGCGCGTCGTAAGAAAGAAGTAACTAACCTATACTTATTTATAGTAGCCTTTCAATATTTATACCGAGTCCTTCGGCTAGATTGTGACAGATCAGGGTCTTTGAGAGACTCTCCGTCACACTTAAGCCTGGTTTCTTCACCCACTGTCGCGTTTAGAGAGACTGAAACATGCAAGTCCAAGCCCTCAATGTCAGTACTTTGACGCTAGTGGTGGCTGGAGCCATTGCCGTGGCTTCACCAACTCCAGTTCATCACCATCAGCATCTTCACGCAAAGAAGCGCGACTTTGAAGTCACCAAGACCGTGCAATACTATGGTCCCGATGTCACTGCCTTTGTTCTCAACGGCAAAATTGTGGACAAGAGTCAGGTCTGCAAAGGCATCGATGACGGTAACTTGAAGTGGGAGGATCCCGCCGACGGTGCTTCTCAGTGCTTATCATCCACGACTAAAGCTATTGCGGAGCCGACAAGTACTAGTATAGCCGATAAGGTCAGCCTGTCTCTACCATCAGTAGCTTTTCAAGAGAAGAATGCTCAAGCAGCCCCGGTACTGTCCTCGCCGGCCTCTGAATCGTCAACTGAGGGTGTCTCAAATGCACCTGTGCATACCGTAACGACCGACTCTGTGCCGACAACATCAGCCACCTTATCTGATCCTGCAATAAGTGATCCTGTACAGACTACCTCAACCAGCTCGTCTGAATCCAAGTCAATCGTCACTTCTCCTACAGCCACGTCGTCTTCGCTAGAGACCTCTTCCTCCCAGCAAGGTACTATCTCTCAAGGCCAGGGTCTCGAGCTAGAGTTTCCTGATGGTACAATCGACTGTTCCGTTTTCCCCTCTGAATACGGACCAATTGAGGTCGAATGGGCCAACCTTGGAGGCTGGGCTGGTATTCAGTACATCACAGTTGAGGGCGATTCAGTGACCAACATTGTCACAGCCGTTCCCGGAGGCAAGGGATGTATCCCAGGCGCCATGTGCTCCTACGCGTGTCCCCCTGGCTTCCAGAAATCGCAGTGGCCATCAGCGCAAGGTTCCACCGGCCAATCTGTCGGCGGTATCCAGTGTAATTCGGCTGGCAAGCTCGCATTGACCAATCCCGGTTTGTCCAAGAGTCTTTGTATGAAAGGAACGGGAGCGACAAATGTCCAGAATAAGCTCTCCAACAATGCAGCCATATGCCGCACCGACTATCCCGGTTTGCCATTCCATGGCTACTTTCTTGGAATATCTGACTGACTTTTCTAGGAACTGAAAATGAGATTGTCCCATTAAACACTCAGCCTCAGAGTATTAGTCCTCTGACTTGCCCAGATGCCAATAATTACTTCCAGTGGGACGGGATGCCGACGAGCGCACAATACTATATCAACAACCAAGGCATCGCTGTTGAGCGAGCTTGCATCTGGGGCGCCGACGGTTCTGATATGGGCAATTGGGCTCCTTCCTTCCTCGGTGTCGGTCAAGATACTTATGGCAAAACCTGGCTTTCAATCTCGACAACCGCGGAGAACAATCCAAGTGGATATTCACCCCTGAACTACACCGTCACGATCCAGGGCGACATCAGCGGCAATTGCAGACTATCGAACGGCAAGTATTGTTCTGGCGACAATTACGACAATTGCAATGATCAGGGCTGTACTGTCAGTATAAATCTATCATCTCAGCGCGTTTACCACAGGCTTACTTCCACTTAGGTCGAGCTCATGAGCGGTCAAGGAACCTACATCTTGTCGGATTAGATTTCAGGGAGTCTGAAAGCACTAGATGAGACATGAGTTCGACGACTGTTACAACTTACAAGCAACGAAGCCATGATGTATAGATTCAATACCCAAACCGCTTGTCCGATGGCGCAATTTCAGCTTCAACTTCAACATCTGGCCGGTCAGATGCAAAAGACGCTCCTTCAGTTTTTCATATTGTGCGGCCCCAGTCACTCATTCAACTTCATTTTAGTTCCCGAATACAGCACGATTCGCTCCAGCTCCATCAATATCCGGACTGTCGCCTTGGTTACTTAGCGAAAGCAGCGGATGGCTCTATTAACATGATACAAGCTCTCACAAGTGTGCCGGTGGCTTCCAGATGAGTATTGTATGCACTGATGGTTGCCTGATGACTAAGTGATCTTGACTCTTAGTGCTGCTGGGCGGCTAGCAGGAGTTATGTATCTAGACAGCCGATGTCATTTTCGCTCCAGCTTCAATTCTTTTATTTTTGTCGGAGGATGGATATGTCCTCGTCGTGTGCGATCATCGACGAAGGGGTAAATGTTGGCCTGTCAAGATCAGCCAGCACCTCCGCTGGGGTTTGTAAATAGTGTCCTGTCTCTTCGAGACCAGCCCCTAAAGAACCAAATTCGAATATAGATATCACTTGAATCGTGCTCCACTCCAGGCTGTATTTACCGTGGACTTGCATATAGTATGAAATTTGCAAAGTCATACGATCCAGGGGTGAACTAGAGGCTCAGTTTCGTAGGGCTGAAATTGTTCGCAAAACACCTTGGCCTGAGGAATAACTGTCATCTTTGTCATCCTCTACACTCACTTGCAATAAACGCAAGAACGAGTCGCAAACAATATCTACACCCTGAGATTGATGGACCGATGATCAAGATAGCTCCATATGAACGGTTTCGTGGACCATGGCTTGGATGAGGGCGCTTTTGGGGAGAAGAAAGGCTTCTCTCAAGGCTTGAGGACCTTCGATGCCTTCCGTATGTCTTTCACCAGTTGTTTGCGCTTCTCATGCGTGCACAGCTTCTCCAATCCGTGACATATCGACGTGTTCGACAGTATAGAGGCCCAAAAAACGTACTCGCAAGATTCATTCAGTGCCCTGCTAACAAGCCTCGCTCTCAGCCAAAACGAAACCCACATACACCCGGCGCTCCTCTACCGGTGGCTACACAACTCTACTACTAATCCTTATCAGCACCATCCTCTCCTTCACCGAGCTCCGCCGTTGGTACTCCGGCCACGAAACCCACCTCTTTAGCGTCGAGAAAGGCGTCTCTCACGAACTACAAATAAACCTCGACATCGTAATCCCAATGCTTTGCTCTGACCTGCACATCAACGTGCAGGATGCGTCTGGCGATCGCATCCTCGCTGGGGACATGCTGACAAAGGACGCGACGAATTGGAAGCAGTGGGACGAGCGAGTCAATACGCTGGATCGACAGGGGAAGGACTTCGCGAAGGAGCAGGAGGAGGATACTCATGTGGGGCATGTACTCGGGCACGGGAAGGAGAAACGACGATTCAAGAAAACGCCTAGGAGGGCAAGGGGCATGCCAGCGACAAGTTGTAGGGTTTATGGAAGCTTGGAGGGGAACAAGGTGCAGGGTGACTTCCACATCACGGCAAGAGGGCATGGCTACATGGAATTGGGCCAGCATTTGGATCATTCCGGTAAGCCTCCTCCCATAATAATACTCTCTCCAACCCCATCTTCTACAAACATCCACCCCAAAAAGCCTTTCTCCAAGATACCCTGCACCCAGCAACGATGCTAACGTCGAACCCAGCATTCAACTTCTCCCACATCATCAACGAACTCTCCTTCGGCCCCCTCTACCCCTCCCTCCTCAACCCCCTCGACAAAACATACGCCACCACGCCCGCCAACTTCTACAAATACCAATACTACCTCTCCGTCGTCCCCACCATCTACACCCGCACCCCCGCCCCCAAAAACCCCCCTCCTCCCTCAACCTCCTACCTCCTCCCCCCTTCCTCCAACACAATCATCACGAACCAATACGCCGTAACCTCCCAATCCCACGACGTCAACGAACGCTCCGTGCCAGGCATTTTCTTCAAATTCGACATCGAGCCCATACTCTTGACGATTAGAGAAGAGAGGGGGGGGTTCCTGGCGCTGTGCGTGAGGGTGGTGAATGTAGTTAGTGGGATTTTGGTGGGTGGGGGGTGGTGCTATCAGTTGGCGGGCTGGGGGAGGGATGTGCTGGGGGGGAAGAAGAGGGGGGAGAAGGGGGGGATGGGGATGTTGCATGGGGGGAATGGTGTGGTTGAGGGGGAGGAGGAGGAGTGAGGGGGGGGTGGTGTTTTCTCTTGGTGGGGTGGGGGACGGATGTGTTGGGGGGGGAAGAAGAGGGGGGAGATGGGGATGTTGCATGGGGGGAATGGGGCGGTTGAGGGGGAGGAGGAGTGAGGGGGGGTGTTATGTGTGGGCTCGACATAGTGGAGTTTTGATAATAGAGAGAGTTTCTGTTCGAAAGTCTCCACGCGATCGAATTGCCATTTCTGCTTGTTGGATACGCTGGCGGATTCAACTCGATTGTCTGGCTGGGATTTGGCACTATAAACTACAGAGTGTGGGTCTCGTTGGGTGAGATTGTCAAGGGCTTTGACGGGGGGATTCCACGCTGGTATACTTTCATACACGTCGAGGGAAGAAAAAGGGAAAGGGTGGGATGAGATGGAAAAAGACGAACGTGTGCATCCGAGGCGAGGACTCAAAGGAGTTTATTATTATACAGATTTTGTGCACGTATATACTGATTTGTTTTATTTTTTCAGTCACACCGACTGGATTAAGCCCTCCTCCTCACTTCACTTCAGGTGCCAGTGGCCTGGGGCGCCCCGTTTGTGATGGAGCCATATGGCACCGCCGGATAGTTTCCATTGCACGCGTAGTTGTACTGTGACGCGGCCAAAGATCCGGCTTGGACGTTCAAAAAGGTGGACAGCTCGCACCACCCGTCTGTCCGGTTGCCGCACGCCGGGAAACTTGGACCCAGGGGGAGCGTCCTCTGGTCGACGATGAAGTGTACGTATGATGTAGGCGACCCAGGTGTGTAGGCATTTGCTGGAGTGGTACGGTTGGCGGCCACTGGTTGTGGGGCTTTGATGATCTCAATGTCGATGCGGCCGCCGAATGGTTGGAGGTGGGATACGATGAGCTGCTGGTTTGCCGGCGGTCCGGTTGTTGGCAAGAATGGAGCGAATTGGGTGAAGCCGAAAGCGGTGAGCACGGCTGCGAGGTTGGTGTCGTGGGAAAAGTCGAAGTAGAGGGTCTGGTTGAGCGGGAATGTGGCGGTGTTGTTGTCCAGAGTGATATTGGCTTGACCCGTAGCCGTATTCAAGGTGTGGTTGCTAACTCTTGCTAAGAATTCTTCGACGTACCCTATGCCCACTGCCCGACCCGTTGGTGATTGGAAGTAGTTGCTTCCGGCAAAGCTTAAATCAATGGAGTATTCAAAATCGAGCCATTCCTGGTAGGTGAACAGATTGCAAAACGAAGAGTAACCAAAAGCCACAGTTTCGTAGGGGCAGGAGGTTTGTGCACTGCGTACAGAATCAGCATGCGGATGTCAAGAAGCAAATCCCTGCGACTCACTTGTAAACATCGGCAGTGGTCCAGTTGAAGAATTTGCCGGACATGGCGTTAAAACGTGCTGTGGCGTTCTTGAGATACGTTGCTTCCCAAATGGCGCTGGCATTGTTCCCTCCTTCATTCACAACCGCGTTGCTGTTGTTACAATTGTCGTAGCCAGCAAGAGTGACATTGTCAGGGTTGATGTAATTTCCTTCAATTATGACCTCCAATGTGGCGTTGTTCGTCCAACCTGTAAATATCAATATTGCCCAGCGACGGTCGACACTCCAGTGGCTCGAGAAGACTTACTGAGGCCGAAAAAGCCTGCCATAAAGTATTCCGCGCTCTTCAATATACTTTCAAGGAGTCAGCGCTCGTTCAAGGCAGACATTGAGCAAAGAGACAGCCCGGAGGGAGCTGAGGGTCTTTGATTCTCAGAATGTGCCAAACGACTCGTGGAATGGTCTAGTATAGACAGAATGAACCCAAAAATGGACTTACCGGTCTTGAGTCGTGGTTCGCGCGATGATTTTGGTAGAAGTGTTGTAGAGATGCCCATAATCATAGTAGTGGAGCACACCGGAGTCAAAGAGTTCTTGCTGCCCAATAGGAACCAAAATTTCAACTCCAAGGCCGTAGACGAAGTTATTCAAGAAAGATAGTTGCCCAGTGAAATTAGCTGTCTTGTTCGCGGCCTGCGAGAAGTCCAATTTAGCATCACGTCTCAAACGTCAGGGTTTCGGCAGAGAGACAGGATCGAAGGAGAGCTGGAAGGAATTCTCTTGCAAGATGACTTGCGGGAAATGATGATGGGGCAGGGCGTACCAAAGCGGTCAGTGTTGCCCCCAGTTTCGCAACGCCACTACCGGACGTCGGATAGCGGCTCCCATGGCGGTGCAGCACGTGGACTTGAGTAATATTCGCTCCAGCAGGGAGAGGCATCTCGTCAACACCGAAACCACTATTGCTGTTAGCGGGCTTCCGCCATAGAGGATGGTGGTGACGAACGTTGGATTTGGAAAATAAGGACTCAAATTGCCCATCTGCTGGAATATACTGGCATTTTGAGTATTGCCAACGATGGGTATCGCGGTTTCGAGAGGGCGATTTGCAACGAAGGTGGCTTGCCCAAAGGGAGCGGGATTGCTCTCGGCCAGGAAGGGCGCACGCCCGGTTGCAGTTGGACCTTAATGATGGTCAATTGGTAAGTACTTTAGACTGGCAGAGTTCAATATACCAGTGAATATTTCTGGTGTTGTCTGAAAGACTTGCGGCACCTGGGTAGTGCTAGAGCTGGCAGTCGAGGCGGCTTGCTTTTTCTCGAGGATAGCTGCGCGGGTCAAGCTGAGGGCCGACAGAAGCACAAGACACGCGATAATCATCATGACTGCCCAGGAAGTTGTCTTTGGATTTCGATGGAAGAAATTCTGATTTTGGGATAAAGGAAGCTCCTCTCCGGCAGGGGCTGTTGCAGAAGGTGGAGATTGTAGGTCTTGTAGGTCTTGGAGATCTTGGAGCTGGACATGTTCGGGACCTTGCAGCTTTTTGTAGCCGTAGGCCATGTCGGTCATTGTGCAGGCTGCCTTCCTGGTTAAGAAACATGATGGGGGCACGTGTTTGTGTGGATGGGATTGATTGATCGAGGAAAGGATCTCATGCCGGGTAGTGGTGTAAATCAAATGGTAAGGTACCAATCTAGATTACAACATACTTAGAGAGTATGACGAAGTAGGCAGACATCAGCAAGCTCGGCTAGGATGCGAGGCTACTTAAGGTGTAAGCCACCGAAAAGAGCAGGTACGTGTACCCTAGCTTCAGCCAATGACGAGAGCGAGCAGGGGGAGCTGCTCTCCGCAAACCGTCTGCTAATCCTTCCAATTCCCCGGGAATATTATTGTCCTGAAATCCACTTCTGTAGAGTACCGAAAATTAGAGAAGAAGTAAGGTAGGTAGATAATTATGACTTGTGACTTTTCATTAATTTGGCCATGTTGGCGCAGGCGGCGGCGGATGCGTGTGCAACTGTTTCAGCACGCGCTCTCCTCCAACCCTCTGAGCGCTCATCTCTGATTTGCATGTTCGCTGTTGGAATGTCTGATAGAGTAAGGTAGATAAGGTACCTTACTTTAGGATAATTACTTTAGATGGCCCTGCTAAGGCTGCTACTAGTACTTCAATCATTACGTATCTTCTTTCTCTCCAGTCTCTCTCGCCAATCATCATATACACGGGCTAAGGGATCGGGCCAGCCAAGGGAATGCATTCCGAGAGTCCAGATGCTAAAGTAAAATCTGGCTAGGTACGAGTGCCGAGTGGGTCTAAAGATCGCCAAGTCTACTACAACCAATGCAGCATCATCTATGACATGTAGGGAGCCACGTGGGATAGCGATCAGGCTAAATCGATAGGCCCAGTGCGACAAGGCTATGTATCTGTGTTTGCTGCAATGGCTTCCATTCCTTGTAGCCCCAATACAATGGTCTAATGGCATTGTGCTTTACTTCTGCCCACACAATGGACCACGATGGCAGAAAGACCATGTCCCATACCCAAAGCGGACATGCCCTGATATCTGCCTGACTCTTTTGTCCAAGTTCAGATCTAGTAGCCTAAGATAGATGTACCATGATCAGCGGAAGCATCCACATTGAGGCTGGGCACAGTTTGCTTACCACTTTGTTCTCTTCTGTTGTCTCCTTCTCCGTCTCCGCCGCCACTACCACTTGATACTGCTGCGGCTTGGATCCCCTGCTCATCACCTCTCAACTTTTCGAAATACGCTTTGATGTCGTCTGCCCCTACCGCTTTCCCGCTTTCGGCGAAAGGTTGTAAAAAGCTTTTGACCTTATCCTTGAGATGATTGTAGACCATGACACCCTCTGCCACGAAGAACCAATTACGTTAGCCTGCTCCCATATGTTTTTCAATCTCAATCACACCTTTCGTACGCCATGCAAAAGTCAGGGGAAAGAGTGCATACCAATGGCCCTAACTCGATCCACGTTACTGAGCGCCGCCTCACCCCTATCAAGTAGACTTGCGCTGCCCACACTTTGCCCACCGTCTTCCCCACTTTCAGATATTGGAGGCTCATACGATTCTTCCTCTTCGAGCAATTGGGGGTACTTGCTGAGCTTAGGGTAGCAGCTTGGGCACCGACAGAATCGTTCTCGGAAACCCTCTTTCAGAAACATAGAGAAAGACCCTTTGGGAGGCTCCGGAAGGCAGTTGTGGTATTCTGGACCGGTCTTGGTTTTCTTCGAATGTGAAGATTGGGGCGATTCGAGAGCGTCATCGGCTTTGCGTTTCTTGCTATTTGTATCGCCGTTCCCAACAGGATGAAGGATTGGCTCTTGTTTTGGAGCGTGGTTTTCAGTCCCGTCGCTAATCGGCGTCACGTCTTTCGGCTCCTCGGGAGCCTCAGCTCGGGCAGCGTCGTCCTCAGCAAGGGGCCTGTTGGGTGTCAGGAAAATTCATGCAGGCAGGGATCCGAAAGAGTCCTTACCTTCGCGGTCCCTCTTTTTTCTCTGGCTCACCGGATCCCATTGCGGCGTCTTCCCTTCTTAATGGGTAGATCGGAGGGAGGAAACCAGCGGTTCCTGCATAATGCTTGATCCAGGGATTGACGTCCACACATTTGTAACAGATGAATGTGTCGAAGCTATCCTCATCAGGAAATCCTGGCGGTAAAGGGTGATCTGCATCTATATCATCGGCGCCATTAATGTCCCCATTCCTTTCCTGCTTGGTCTGTGTCTGAGCCCTAGTCCAAGCTCTTCCCAGACCCACCACGCATTCTGGGTGCCACCAGTCTTCTCCGCAGCCACCTTCCTCTTCGCCCGCAAGGCCTAGACACTGGAACATAGTCCCCTTTTCTTCTTCCGCATTGTAGAATTCCCCACAACCGCAGAACCGATTCTGTGAGTTTTGATTGTAGGTATTTCCTTCAGCCGGGGTCTGGGAGTGGACTGGGCCTTTCATATCTGTCACCGGGTCTATGCGCAGCGTACATGGTGAGCTCGATGGAAGCCTCGTGGTACCGCAGTCGCAAGTGAAGTTGCGCCGATTGAAGAGCTCGACTAATGTGTGCTCGCCGTGGCATGCGATAGAACAGGAATAGCAGACTGCTGCTGCAGTGAAGGGATCGGAAGGCGAGGCAGGTGGTGGATTGCAGGTCAAACAGGAGAATAAATTCTGGCGGAGAGGACCTAAGGGTTGCGTGCAGTGCTCGAATTTATATGGCAAGGCTTCGCGCGCGTCGGCTTCGAGTTGAAGCTGGCTGTCAATAAAATCGGACGCCGTCTGGGAGTGCTGTGAGGCTTCAGAGACGTTGTCATTGCGCACTTCAGCGGTAAGACCATGCAATGAAGGAACGGTGCCCTGTGAATCTGCCATGTTTCATGTAGTTGATGGTTGGGTGAGAGCCCTCCAAGCTCAAAAGTTTTGTTGTTAAAAGGCGCCCAGAATCAATCTAGTACGGTGAACGACAAGTCTCAAAGCTCGCGTCAAAGTCGCGCAGCGCGACGCGAATCTAAGTCCATCCGATTTGCAAATTGAACCTTTCTTCTTCACTTCCGAATTCATCTTCTACTTACTTTGACAGTCAAGAGATCTTAATTCACCCGTTCCCAATGAGGTACTGACCTATCACGACCGTGGCTTCTGTGTGCCTTCATAAATGAGCTAACATCCTTCAGCTCACCACTTCGACAAAATATGTCTGCTGCGAACAGGGGAGTTGCCCCTCGCAATGGGCGCAAGCGATCAAGAGAGCCCGACGATGACATTCCATCTTCATCTGCGGCTCCGCCATCAAGCCGTGAGCAAAACGCTATGGTCTGGCAAGATATGGTCACTGACAAGATATAGCGCCTCCATCTTCTCCACCTATGATGCCTCTTGACGACGAGGACGATGAAGGATTAGATCCGGACCGTGATCTTATTGGCGATATTGATGACGCAGACGAGATGGCCGAAGATGAAGACGGAATTGATCTGTTCGCAGACAACTTTGAGCGTGACTACAAAGCGCGTGAGAACGATGCATATGCCGGTGCAGACATCGATGATGAAGGCGACTACGAAGATCTCGATGTGGCGACCCGAAGACAACTTGAAGCTCGCTTGAATAAGCGGGACAGAGAATTAGCACGTCGACGCCGTATGCCAGCTGCATTTTTGCAGGACGAGGATGAAGATGCAGAGATGGATCTCACAAGGCAGCCCAGGCGACGAAGACATCACTATGACGAAGAGCAAGAAGATGAAGAGATGGGAGAGGACATAATGGACGAGGAACTTTCCTTGGAGACTCTACAAGATGTCAAGGCTTCAAGCTTGACTGATTGGGTCGCTCTGCCGGCAGTTTACCGAACCATCTTTAGAGAGTTCAAGTCCTTTCTCACAGAGTACACGGATGACAATGGCACTTCAGTGTACGGTACTCGAGTGCGGACATTGGGAGAAGTCAACGCAGAGTCTCTAGAGGTCTCATATGACCATCTTTCTGCGTCGAAGGCTATCCTGGCTTATTTCCTCGCCAACGCTCCGGCTGAGGTTCTCAAAATATTCGATCAGGTCGCTATGGATGTCACCCTACTGCATTATCCAGACTACGAGCGCATCCACTCTGAGATCCATGTCCGCATATCAGACCTTCCAGTTCACTATACCCTTCGTCAACTTCGCCAGACGCATTTAAATTGCCTAGTGCGAGTTACTGGGGTCGTCACTCGACGAACGGGTGTCTTCCCACAATTGAAGTACGTAAGGTTTGACTGCTCGAAATGTGGTGTCACCTTGGGTCCTTTCCAACAAGAATCGAATGCCGAAGTCCGAATCTCATACTGCCAGAACTGCCAGTCCAGGGGTCCGTTCACTCTGAACTCCGAAAAGACCATTTATCGCAACTACCAAAAGCTCACACTTCAAGAGTCACCTGGTACCGTACCAGCTGGTCGTCTTCCTCGACACCGGGAAGTGATCCTTCTATGGGACTTGATCGACTCGGCAAAGCCAGGAGAAGAAATTGAAGTAACAGGCATTTACCGCAACAACTACGACGCCCAACTTAATAACCGGAACGGTTTCCCGGTCTTCGCCACCATTCTCGAGGCCAATCACGTCGTGCAATCCCACGATCAGCTCGCTGGTTTCCGCCTAACGGAAGAAGATGAACGTGAGATCCGCACCTTATCTCGAGATCCACAAATCGTGGATAAGATCATTGCTTCTATCGCCCCTAGTATTTACGGCCACACGGACATAAAAACAGCCGTCGCTCTCTCCCTCTTTGGAGGGGTCAGCAAAGAAGCCCAAGGCAAGCACAAAATCCGCGGCGATATCAACATCCTTCTTCTCGGTGACCCAGGAACAGCCAAATCGCAAGTCCTGAAATACATCGAAAAGACCGCTCACCGGGCCGTCTTTGCTACGGGTCAGGGGGCCAGCGCTGTCGGTCTCACAGCCAGCGTACGCCGGGACCCATTGACACAGGAATGGACCCTCGAGGGCGGTGCCCTCGTCCTTGCAGATCGCGGTACCTGTCTGATCGATGAATTCGACAAGATGAACGATCAAGACCGCACTTCCATCCACGAAGCAATGGAGCAACAAACCATTTCCATCTCCAAAGCCGGTATCGTAACCACGCTACAAGCCCGCTGCGCCATCGTTGCCGCGGCCAATCCCATTGGCGGCAGATACAACAGCACCATCCCCTTTGCTCAGAACGTGGAACTCACCGAGCCTATTCTCTCTCGTTTCGACATCCTCGTCGTGGTCCGCGACACGGTCGATCCAGCCGAAGACGAGCGCCTCGCTTCTTTCGTCGTGAACTCCCACGGCCGCGCTCACCCTTCCGCCAACTCCGTTGACGCGAATCAGAATGCCATGGAGGCGGAACACGACACCGAGATGCGCGACCAACACGTCAACGGCGGGGAGCCGAGACAGGAAGGAGAGATACCGCAAGAACTGTTGAGGAAGTACATCCTCTACGCGAGGGAGAAGTGCAGGCCGAAGCTCTATCAGATTGATCAGGACAAGGTGGCGAGGCTGTTTGCGGACATGAGGAGGGAGAGTCTGGCCACGGGAGCGTATCCCATTACTGTGAGTCCCATCCGCTCTCTTTCCCCGGTCCCTATAGGTCGCTGATCAGGCGTACAACCCGTCAGGTGCGTCATCTGGAAGCCATCATGCGCATCAGCGAAGCCTTTTGCAAGATGCGTCTGTCCGAGTACTGCACTTCGCAAGACGTCGACCGCGCGATTGCCGTGACGGTCGATTCGTTCGTCGGCGGGCAGAAAGTTAGCTGTAAGAAGGCGTTGGCGAGGGCGTTTGCTAAGTATGCCCCTCCCTCCCCCCCTTCTTCTCAACCTTTCGATAAAAGAAAAATGGTCTGGCGCTGACAAGTTCGTCTAGATACACGCTTGCGAAGCCAGGCTCGCAGAGGAGTCAGAATGGGAGGAATGGCGTTAGGACTGGCGCTCCGGCCACGGCTGTGATGGCTTAGTGTAGTATCTTCTATGCGGGAACACTGGCATGGCATCTTTTTTTTGCTAGGCAGGCTGTTGTTTGTCCTGTTTATCCATCCGAGTCTCTGATTGGGTACCTATCACAGCGTGAATGAAGAGGGTGAATGATACCGCCTTGCAATGTGTCTCCGGCGTTCGCGGTGCTTCTATGCTTAATAAAGTAGAATTGTGTATGATAGGACAAATCTAAACATTGATAACGCTCTCAATCGTATTCCTACACAAGAAAAAAAAAGAAAGAAAGAAATTCAGCATCAAATCCAACATTCAAAACGGTCTAGAACGCAAAGAAAAGAAAACATAGCATCCCACCCCCCAAAACAAAAACCCTCACCCCCACTCCCTCACAAACCCCCTAACAGCCCCATCCTGCCCCCCTCCAGTCTCAAACGTATCCATAACAGGCCGATCATGCCACTCCCCCCCCGCCACCACAACCCTCACCCTCCCCCCCGGCATCCCCCCCCCCAACCTCCTCCCCGTCTCCCTAATCACATCCTCCAAAATCTCCCCCCCGCCCCCCGTCACCAGCACCCCCCCCAACACGTCCCCCAGCCCATCCCACCACCCCGCCCCCGCCGCCAACGGCTCATTATACCCATCTCGCTCCCTCCCGCCCAGGAACGACGCGCTCCACAAATCGCCCGCCGGGGCCGAGACGTAGTCCGTGGGGGCATTGGTGCGGCTGCTGGGCCAATCGTGGCGGAAGCTGGCCCAGGGGGCGAGGAGGATGGCGGCGTGGAGGGGGGCGCCTTCTTTGAGGTGTAGGGGGGGGATTTCAGGGTGCGGGTGCAGGAGGTGGGAGATGAGGCCAAGGGCCATGTTGCCGCCGGCGGAGTCGCCGGCTATGATGATGTTTGAGGGGAGGTAGTGGAGGGTTGTGAGGGTGTGGTGGAGGAGAGAGGCGGCTTGTTGGAGTTGGCGCGGATAGGTGGCGTGCGGGGCGAGGGTGTAGGAGAGCATGAGGGCGGAGACGGTGGGGGTGGTGAGGGAGGAGACGAAGGTGAGGTGGCCGGGGTTGGCGGGGAGGTTGTAGCCGCCGCCTGGGGGGAGGAGAGAGTGTCAGAGTGGGGATTGGGAGGGGGTGGATGGGGGGGAAGAGTACCGTGGAACCAGAGTATCACTTTCTCGGCGGACGGACTTCCGAACCCTGCGCACATATTCGAGTCAGCATTGCTCCTTTAAGGCAAGCCATCCGACTCATAAAAGAGGTCTTTGGGATAGAAGGAGGGGCGTGGTCTGGAATAGGGTCGCGCGATTGCGGTTTTGGTACGAAAATGGAGGAATAGTTCCGAAATGTACATACAGTACGCTTTTGTACCGTCTGGGAGGGTGACGTCTTTGGGGGCGAAGCCGCGCTTTTCAGCGAATGCCGGATATGCCACATCTATGTCGACGCCGATGTGCCTGTGCCAATCTCTTAGGCCTAGTGCCTCCTTCGACTATATGAAAGCGATATGAGCAAGGTCTCACTGTTGATGCCGGATCGTCGTATTCTTCAAAAACGTTCTCGTCATGGCAATCTTGAAATAGTGGCCATATCTCGCGTGTCCAGATTTCCTTCTAAATAGTGCGGTGAAGACGGCAATGAGCCCCACGCCCACTGTCATTCGTTTAGTATCCATGCTCCCGTTGAATTTTTACGAAATGACGAACCGGAGCGAAGAATAACGAGGATCAATGTTACTCTTTCGAGCAAAGACAGTTGGGGTTTGATGACGGCCATGATTCATCACAAGTAGCACATGAAAACATCAAGGCAATGTTCAATTGATATATGGAAAGGAAAGGCGGAAGATGCGCGCTCTGGGTAGAAGGCGAGAAGGGCACGTATGAAGAAGATAGCAAGAAGCCATCCTTCCTTGCTCAGTGGCCCAGTAGTATAAGGTAGTCAGCTCAAAGGACTAAGAGCGGCAGATGAGAGCACCGAGGCTGATACGACCCCGCTCTTATTGGTCTCTTGCCATGAATTGAGTCACCTTCAAGGAAGGAGGGACGGTTAGGAAATACTCGTACGTAGCTCCATCATGCAGAGAATAGAGCTCGTGTCACCTGCATGATGAGATTTGAAATCTTGAGAGCTTTAAAAAAAGAAAAAAGGAGATCTCATAGACCGACGGAGCCCGAGCAGGGCCACCAGGGCTGCCGCTTCGGGCAAAATAAATTCCTCGAGATACCAGCAAGGGGGGGGGAAACGATTGGTTCGCTTAGGCAACGGCAAGCCAAATAAAATGCAGTTACGTACAATAAGCTTTCCACACAGATAGACATATAGTGATATACATGGACTAGAAAAGTCGTGCCAAAAAAAGGTACTTTTTTCTTTTCCGAATGCAGAAACTGGCAAGGTCTACCCCAAAAAAACAAAAAAACAAAAAGGAAGCGCAAGGACCCACCCAGAACGCTCTCTCATGGATTCATCCTTCTGCTATCCGGCTTGATTGTGCATGTCTCGGCCAAGCTAGGATGAGCCTTTGCGAACGCGGGTCCCAAAGTCCAATTCTTTAGATCCCGTATATGCCTTTCGAACACGGGATTAATAAACAGCTCTTCGGTTCCCTCCTTGGAAAGTAGAGTGTCGGGTGCTTCGTAAGTCCAATTCAGCGACAAGGTTGTCGTATAAGGAATAAAGAAGTTGTCGAAAGGAATGCTTGAATATGTTTGCACCAATTTATCTCGCATGCGGGGCCAAGGCAGATAGTCCACCCAAGCCGGATGCGTAGTAAAAAGTTGAGAAGGTCGGGGTGTGATCCAGTCGGGCAGCCGGTCGTAATTTTCTTGAGTGGGTGAGATTTGCCAGCGCATGATGAGAAACATTATATATCTGCACAAGTCAGCGCGCGCGTTTTTAAAGTAGTCTTGAGGCGCAACGCGGGTCGGTCTGTGCTTACAGTACACCAACCTGCTCCGGAAGGGTTGCGAGATCTGGGAAGGTGCTCAACATGTCTGTAAACATCTTCGACAATGGATGTGAGGTCAGGCTGCATTGAGGCTTGAGTAGGGACACCACGCTAGGATACGCGGGTCCTACGAGCTCTCTATTTGGCATCCCTTCAATCGCTCTTTGTCGTCGTTCCCCCAGAAAGTCTAACAGCAGACCATCCAAAGGACATGTACGTATGTTTCGGACAGGCGCTGAGCATGCAAAGATTTGATGCCCATAATTATCACGAGCAATATGGCTCGGGCTCAGAGGGTTCATGGGCAGGGCCGAGGAGGGTGGTAGCGACGGTGTCCTGTCGCTCTCATATTGATGCCTCCTGTCACGGTTTTCTTGCATGCTTTGTAGCACATATCCAACGTCAAGTTTCTCATCTTGTGGACGAGACTGTAAACCATGAGCACCACTAGGCCGCCGTCTTTCAGGGACGCTGACCGATGCGAACGGACTTGGCTGTGAAGTGTATGTGGCCTGGGGGAAGAAAGGAGGTGTCCGGCTCTGAGCCTGATGGGGAGAACCGGTGTATGTAGACGAAGGTGACGCTCCGCAAGAGACGTTGTTGTAAGCGGAAGGATGTGGACTGATTGGTTGTGTAGCATTTATATCAGGAGTTGGAATGGATGGAAAGCCGGCATGCGATGGAGTCGGAATAGAGCCTAGGTGGGCAAGCACGTCAGCTGCAGCTCTCTCGGATGCCCGTTGAGCGTCTACCAATGATACCATTTCCTGCGACCATCGGCTGTACGATGCCGAGAACAGTTTGTAACCTTTTCCTGATGGCTTCATTCTCAGCTTCCACGAGATCTTTCTGCCGTAGAGCATGTTGGAGTTCCTGATAAGGTTGCTGTGAGGTCAAGTCTTGTATTCTCCTCTCCAAGGTCTCAATTTGACCTTTGGTCCTCTCCCGAATGGCCCTCTGAGCCTCTCTATCATTTGCCCGCTTCTTATTCAATTGCTCTGGTGTGAGGTTGGCCACGCCTCGTCCTATGGTTGACGTTCGTCTCTTCTTACTGGCACCTCGCGGGTTTGTAGGTGAAGTGGCAGAAATGCTGTTGGAATTTTTCCCTGGATACTGCAGAGTGCCAGGCCCGGTATCCATTCAATTTGAGTTCAAGTAGGCCTTTACGCGACAAGGAGTGCTAACTGGTGCTGACTGTTTGTCTCACTGACTCCCTTCCCGTCGGCTTGCTGCACGCATTGAGTCAGTTCGGCAATTCTCAATGGCGCTAGCGTTTTGCGACTCAATCGGAGACTTCTTGGGATCCGTTCCCTTCAAATTTGCAGTCAATCTATGTATTTGTTGCCTGTCATTCATCGTCCGGGGTACACTTTCATTCATATTTCACCTATGGTCACAAATACAAAAAGATCTCATCTTTGGGAGGCGAAAAGTACACAAAACGGCATCTTCCCCACCAACGCCTCGCTATGCCCCATGCACTATGCAATATGCAATCCAATTCCCATTTCATCCAAGCATATGTCCCATCTTACCTATCTTTGTCCGTAGATAGCCTTCAATTTCCTCGCTATGTATACCCTTCTTCCCACCCGTCTTCCAAGCCAGCGGGACCATGGCTACCCTTTCTTTGACGATGACTTCGCGATTGGGGCCTTCAACTGCCCGTACTTTGTCCGGGTTGTTTGTAAGAAGCCTGATGCCTGCATCTCCTCCGAATCCGAGATCTAGCAGCATCGCAGTAGCGAGTCCGTAGCTTCTCGCATCTGCTGGATGTCGTAGCATGAGGTTCGCCTCAACAGTATCCCAGCCAAGATCTTGTACATTGTAGGCTTTGAGCTTCTCCATAAGACCAATTCCACGGCCCTCTTGGCGTAGATACACAATGACACCACCGGGCGAGGAAGGTAGAGACATGAGTCTGGCTGCTTCGTCAAGTTGTTCTCCGCAATCGCATCGTGCTGACCATGCCGTCTCGCCAGTATAGCATTCTGAGTGTATCCTGACTAAAGGCGTAGGCTGGATAAAGTCATCCGTAGGCGTCAATGTAGAATATGTCGGCTCTGCATCAGTCCGACTAGAGGTCCTTCCAGGATGCAGCCTGCCCGTATATGCGCCTCGTATCATGCGATCCATTTCCGATTCGCCAGGCCGCGGAGTGTCCAATGATCTCGATCGTATGTTGTTTCCGAACACAATAGCCAAATGCTCTTTATCGTCGACGCTGTTCTGATATAGGTGCAAAAACATTTCTGCACCCGTTACGGTGGGTATTCTTGCGCGGACAACGCAATTGACATCTGGAAGAGTGTCAAGAAGCTTTGGCGGTCTTTGAGGGTTGGTATCAACCGCAGTTGAGCGAGGTTCTTTGCGCGTTGTCGGTGTCCCTGCGCCCGGAGTAGACGGAGGAGTGAACGCCGGACTGAGAAAGGTTGGAGGGGGTGGAGACTCGGGTCTGCCATTATCGAGGTTGAACTCCGAGACAATTTTACCACTCGCAGGTCCGGTAGCATAGACCGGAGAGGCGTGAGAGGGAAGGTCCCGCATCAAGCCAGTCAGGGCAGGCATCTCATAGCTCTTCAGGAAGGTTCTCGTCGACAATTGGCTTCTTTAAATGAGAAAATGACAAGAGCGAGAGGCGAAGAGGCTGCGGAGGCTGAAATCTTGGGTTGACCGCCAACCATGACAAAGCACACCACGAACCCTCATGCACCGTGAAGCTTACCACATTTCCAGATATTCTTGCTTCATTTGTCGGAGCAAGAGTATAAGTTCTACATTTCAGATTTTTTGATTGTGTCACAATATTATGGTTTGCAAGAGTCCCAGTGTTCACTCCAGCCTCTGTGAAAGAAACATCAATGGGTCTTGTCCTTTCATACTGTAACATACAAGGCTCGGTATACAATCAGGCTACACAGAATGAAGAATTCCTAATCTGCGCTTAGAGCTCTCTTTATCTCTAGCCTTGCCTACTCGTTGCGGTGCAGCACGCAAAGTCGCCTTCCTGCGCAGATGCCCGCCAAATCGAGCAATAACCTTTTGCTCTACCACAGACCTCTGTGATTCGTACGTCGATGGGAGCTCTTCTGTTCGTGTCCCGATGATAAGTGTGGCGGGAACGCTGATGGAAGCCTTTATGGGGACTCCAGTGAGAGCTCCAAGGGGAGCTTTGGAACACTTTTAGGAGCTCTACGGAGGGTTTGGATATTTGCATGGACAACTTGATTCGGGAGATTGCTATGGGCGCTCTGGTGAGGACTTTAGCGAGCGTTCTGGTATTCGAGGAGGGTATGCGAGCTCTGGTCAGAGTTCCCATATCGTCCTCCTCTTAGGATCTAAACGGCAACGTCCTCCACCTCACGCTTGCTGCTCCGACTGCAACTGCTTAGATATCTCGATCAAAGTAGGTCACCTGCTTCAGTCGATCAAACCGCGAACAATCCATCCTCCATGTTTCAGATGAGGACTCATCCCTTCCCATTCGCACAAGTTATTTCCCTGGGCACGGCCGTCGAACTATTTCATGTCATGCCGTTATGAGAACACAGCCGCTGCAACTGCAGTGTTACAAAGGAAGCAAATTCTACGGGAGAGGAGGCCATATCGAGAAACCTTGTGCTGTAGTTTTTCTGGGAAAAAAGGCATAGATGGACTTTGAGACCGGAATAATCATATAATCTAATCCCGTTGGGTGCAATAGGCGGAGGCTGGATCATGTGCGTTCATTAACTTCCACAAGCTTCTTTGCAAGTACACTTTGGGTACATGTGCCTACAATTCATCTCTTTTCCTCATCCCAGTCCCACCACCTTGAGATCTCAAACGATACACCACGACTCCGTGACTGGGGACCCTAGCGCTCAGCGTCCCCATCGGCGCCAACGTCTTGACTTTCACCCCGAACAAGGCTGTGCTGTTAGCGCTTAGACCGTCTGCGTAGCTAAGTTGTGTAGCGTTATATGTCTGCATTGGCAGAGTCGAGTTGGCAGTAGCTTCGCTCGCAGTATTGGTACTGTTCGTTTGCATGGTGAAATTCCCACTGATGATTGCTTGGGCAGTAGCGTTGCTCATTCGGTTGGCCCAAAGGTCGTAAACGTCATATGTCTGCTGAAGTTGAGGTACAGGGGCGTTGGAGCCAGTAGTCAGAAGATCGATGAAGATGTCGTCCATCGTGGCAGTCAGTGTGGCGGCTGTTGAGCCTCCATTTACAAACGCTGCGACATAGTCGCCGTTGTTCAATTCACCAGTCCAGAATGACATATCTCCAGCGGTGTAGGCATCAGTGGAGTATGTTTCATTCTGGGACGGCGCGGGTGACTGCCAAACACGTATAGCGGGCGAACCAAGCGGGTCCTGATTTATGGCAATGATGGCAGGATTGGAATATATGGAAAGGGTGTCAGGTGTCATCGTGGTCACATCAGTGCCTATGATCAGCGGAGACTTGAGTAAAGCCCTAAATCCAGGTCAGCTCCAATTCGGAGTTTGGCACTGAGCTACGCATCTGACATACCACATGCTGAAATGCGTCTTGTATTCATCATCCGTCATGCCTCCATTGCCTACCTCGAGCATATCCAAGTCATTCCAACCTCCAGGTTTGCCCTTGTTGGTGATTGGAGCTGCCTTGTTTAGGATGTTCATGATAGAGCAATGGAATCCGGGATAGCTGCACTCATATGTAACGCACGGGCATCGAGAATCAGGTCGATCATATGAGTCGTACACATCACCACTCATTCTCCAACTATTCGCTATAGTCTGTGCCCAATCCCATGGAGAATCCTGGCCCCAGTTGCACATCGAGTAGAGAATGGGTCGGCCTGAGGGTGTCAGCGCATATACCATGCGGAATTGAAGGGAAATCACCTGTAGCGTTCAGCGCATCCGACATTGCTTTATACCGAGTGTACGAGACAAGGGGCGATCCTTCTTGTCCTTCATTGTAACAATTGTCGTACTTGAGGTAATCGACTCCCCAATCCGCGAATGTTTGGGCGTCTTGTTTCTCAAATCCCAAAGATGCATCTGCCGAACCTCAGACTTTGTCACGGCCGAAGGGATCTTGATCAAGGTTTCGTACCGTATTCCGCGCAAGTATATTTTCCAGCAGAAGAATACATCCCCCACCCAAGCCCCAAGTCATGAATCTGATCGGCAACCGCAAGCATTCCATCTGGAAATTTGGTAGTATTCGCCTGGAGTGTACCGTTCGCGGTCCTGCCGTTGGACCAACAGTCATCTAAGATGATGTAATAGTAGCCTGCAGGCATCCATCAGCATGCATCTCTTGACTGTGTTAGGTGCTGCAGATTTCATTACCAAGATCTCGCAGCCCGAAGTCAACGATTTTCTGAGCGGTAGTGAGGATGGTCTCCTCGTCAATCGAACATGCATATGCATTCCAATTATCCCATCCCATTGCAGGTGTCACGGCCAAACCATTGTAGCTGCGAGTAATTGCCGCATTGGCTCGAAGGGCGAGTGGGAGTAGCAGTGCTGCTGTAGAGGCTAGCCATGTGGAAGATAGACGGGCCATAGTGATACTGGTTAGTAAGGTGGAAGGAAGGCATTGTGAGGGGGGTTTTCAGCACTATATGTATGCTTTGGCGTTGCTGCGAGAGACGCAGCTTCCCCGCGTTGCCAAAGACTGGTGTTCCTTCAGCTGCCCCTCTAAATGCTAGCCGGTTTGCCGGATGAGGCTGCAAGTGGACATGCTTGGTTTAATCTTCATGGATACGTACGAAAGGTACTCGTATCTCATTGGCAGACGATTATGATATGCCCTTGTGCTTTCATACCCTAGCACAATAATATCGTTTGGGATTTGGGATTTGAAAGCTCAGCTGAGTGGCGCCAAGGCTTGATTCGAGCCTAAAGCTTAGAGTACAACGTACCGTACGGGGTAGCAGTAGTACCCTGCGGCAAATTTTACTGATACGCTCTCGATTACAGTACATAAATCATAAGCCTGAGAATATTCTGGAGTACGCAAGATCGATAAGTTAATCTTTGATAGACTGTTCACTCGATACTCACTCATTCTTGGGCATAGAAACGTTGATAGCTGAATAGTGTAAAAAAGGCAGAAAGGGAGCAGTAGAAATGTTATTGATCTTCTGTCTACCACACAGTGTGAACTAGCTGACGCTATCGCACGTGAAAACAGGCAAGCCTCCCGGTCGTCCTCCTTCTAAATGCAAGTCGTAATCATGATCCGATTCCAATGAAGGACTCAGAGCCAGCTGATCGGGCAAGTCTATCTGAGCCCAAAGGCCAATCAATCAATATACAAGTAAGATAGTGAAAAACCCATTTCCTGCTGGTAGCGAGTGTCGAATAGAAGATACATGTCGTATGCTGGAAGTGGCAACGAATGCAATGAGTGACCTTCAAGGTACTCCAGCTCTTCTAAGATTGTTGATCCAATATTTAACAAAGATGGATGATTCTCGTAATATGTTGTATGCTGCGCATTGCAAGCACTTTGGGTATATTCCGGGAAAAAGAGCAAGTCCAGAACTCCTTCGCATTTCACGTCCATTGCAAACAGAATGAATAGGAGGAGGCCACCGTTGGATCAAGTGCGCCCTCCGTCGAGGCTGGACTTCTCGCCGCTCGTACTTTTGCTTGTGCTTCTATTGATGCTCGACGCTGTGCTCGTCCTTGTCCTTTCGGTCTGTCTTCTGGTCTTTTTCTCTACTGACCTCGTTCTTGTGAACACTGCTTTCTTGATCGTGTCCTTGAACCCTCCTCCAGTCTTCTCGGGGACAGGATCTTCCCTGTTAATTGTAACGGGATCTTCCTTCCTGATCTTGCAGAACAACGTGGCGCAGTTGAATTGGTCTCCATTGTGATCGTACAAACGCAGATGACGATACCCTTGCTCGAGGCTGCTCAATTTGGCTGTGAAAGTGGCCAATGGGTCCGCATTGGCGTTTGAGATAAAATTTCGCCCGTCTGGCGAGTTCCACACGGTCCATCTCACAAACACCAGGCTTGGGTACTTGGTTTCTAGCGACAACTTGAAGTTCTCGTTGAAGATGGGATTGAAGCCGTTGGCTTGCACCACATGTGTACGTCTCCGATGGGGTGACCCGATGCCAGACATGCCATTGCGGGCGGAGGCATCATGCCCACCTTCACCTGAAGCGACGCCCTTGGCTTTATCCTCGGCGCTGAACATCTCAATCTCGACGTAGGGATCAAGTGTGGCATCTGGAGCTACTCCTCGGGGCCGAGGCAGCTGCTGCGCTGAGACAATATCGACGGTGAAGCGAATTAGTTTCTTCTGGAGCTTGCCGAGGCCGTGGATGGACGGTTCTGATATTTCTTCTTCTATCGACAGGGACTCCCTTAATTCCCTTGGTTTTAGGACATAGCCAAGCTTATCAGACCCACTTGCAAACATCGCGTCGTTCATTTGCATTGGGAGATCGTACGTTTGCCAATTCAAAGCCATCATTTGCACTCCACGTCGCCAAAATACTAAGGGATCAGGATTGCCCGACTGCCAACGATGACCTCCAGGGTATACGCGCATGAAGTAGCGCATGTTATGCTTCTCAAGCTGTGCCTTGGTGTCAGCTTTATCGCAGAGTTCTTTGAATCGGCCTTCCGCAAGCGAAAAGACATGGTTGTACCCCTTGCTCTCGGGAATACCGAAGCTTTGAAACTTGAAGCCTCGGGTGTAGACGCCGAGATCGCCCAAAGTTTTGATGATTTTGCTTTTGTGCTGCTTGATGGAGCCTCCCTTCTTGGAACGACCAATGACATTACGTCCAGTGTCACTCTCCATTTCACTAGCGCTACTTACACTTGTCGTTGTCATCGAACCTCGTGGGCCCCACCTTGTACCATCACCCGGAGGACTCATGGATGGATTACTGGACAAAAGAGGCGTATTTGGTATGACAGAGTTGTCAACGTTCTGAGGACGAGAAAAAGGGGAGCTAAAACTTCGATCGCGGCGACGCGGGACATCATGAAGGCCATTTGGTAGATTTAGATTGACGTTGGACTCCTGTGCAGCTTTGACCTTGACCAGTATTCTATTCCGGAGGTCTTCAGGTGAAGGTAGGATGTACGAGGGCGAGACCAGTGGTTCACGAACGAGTTGCTCTCCAAGCTCCTTGATCATGATGTCAACCATTGCCTGTTGTTGCTCAGTGTTGCAGTGTACTTCGAGGGACAGTATGAGAGGATACGGCGACGATTCGAAGGCGTACTTCCCAATAACCGAGATGCAATCAGCAAAAAGAACGCTACTCGTCATGGTGTGGCCATGTACGACAACAGGGCGACCGTCTTGTCCGTCCCAACAATCAATCTCCACACAGCGACAGGCGCGCTGTAATGCTCTGATGTAGGGTTCGGTGCTAGAACTCCCAGCGACTTGCCAGCCCAAAAGGTACGTGTTATGCGAGCTGGATATGAAATACTCATTGAGAGGTTTGTCAAACTTGACTTCTGGAACCTTGAAGTCTTGTATGCTGTTATCATGGGAACAAAGAAACTCGGAGAATGACGCAAAGTTCATTTGGACCGAAGAATCGTCCGTTGTATCTTGGAATGCGAGGCCCTTGTTCGCCTGTCGCACGTGCTTGTTGAACACTTTGACCCATCGAGGACGATTTGCCTGAACGTTTATGCCCTGTATCTCCTGCAGGAATGTGAGAAAGGCGTCAAGAGGCAAGCCTTCATTGTTAGGAACAATCGACTTGTAGATTTCCTTGATATCAGTGCGGGTCTTCAGGCGACGGATGAAGTCCTTGAACTCGTCAAAATTAAGGCGTCCAGTCTGATGGGTGTCGGCTTTTTCAAACTGCGCACGAAGCATATTTTTGGAGCAGTGAATGTGGAAGCTGTGGCACAGGTTTTCGACTCCTGCAAAATCTAGATTTTCCTCTTCATCGCGGTGAGGAGCGCCATTAAAAAGCCTTGCCATCTCGTATCTCCAATGACCCCTCAGCGTCTTTTCATTGAGGCGGGACCCGGCCACGCCGTCAATGAGTTCATGGCGGTACCTTTGGAGGTCATCCAGGGTAGAGGTCCACAGTTCAAAGTCAACTTGAGAAGGAGCAATCAGATGCATCGTTTTCACGGGCCTCCCTTTAGCTCGGTTCGGGTCGGCATAGATGATGGTGAACCAACGCGACTCACAATCCAGGCCCACACCGCACTCCTCCCGGTAATTCTTTGCGTCACTTTGCAGGCGCATCTGCTGTATGTCGTCGATATAGAATTGACGTGACGCACTAGACGAGTCCCACGTGACCTTGGCTGAGTTTGTATTCAACACGAACTTCATGTCTTTGCGCTTTCTTCTCGTGACCTTGGTAAGAAGAGTGCCCTGCTGAAGTTGCGGAGGTACAATTGGAGCGATACCGCCTTTGGTCAGGGAGGCTTTAAGGCTACTACCTCCGTTCCCAAGACCTAGACCGTCCACACTCAATCCTAGACCTTGGACGGGCTCTGGGTCTTCTTGAACATCCTCGATGTCTGCTTCAAAGTCCTTGTCAGTCACATCGGCATCTGGTTCAACACCATTCTTGCTGTCGCTTCTGCGGCGTAACATGACAGGGCCAGAGCTGCGATCACGGCTCGACACATGCTTCGATGATGGGCGACGACGTAATCTATTTGCAGCGCCCCTTGATAATTTCCTGAATAGTCCAGGCGACTTAGTCGTACCAATAGCTTCACCCATGGAGCCGTGGACCATTGGCGGCGGTGTATCTATGGTAGAATCGGGCAAGTGCAGAGGCGGAGGGCAAAGGTCAGGAGGGATATTACGTCCCCGAGGACCCTCGGGTGACGACTGTAGAGAGAGTGTAGCAGGACTGGCGGTTGATGAGGTTCCATGAGGTGTAGCTGCCGAGGCAAGATTCAAGGTCAACGGGGTAGATGTATTGATCGGGGTCGGAGATGGCCAGCATCCTTTCCCGTCTGTCGTTCTCGGTGACGAGTTTTTTATAGGAGGGTGCATGTTGTATCACCTTGGGCGAGAATTGAGTGGTTCGCTTCTGGTGGAGGCTCCAAGTGTTTTCGTGGTGTTTCGAATCGTCTTGGGGAAGGGAGAGAGGGGGCAGGATTGAGGTGGTATTAAATGCGCGGTAAGTGAAGGGGGGGTTTGATAATTGGAGTGTCCATCCTGACCATAGCATGCCAGAGGAAAGACAAGGTTTGCCCCAACGGAGAAGACAGATCGAATAAGGTAATTCGCATTCAGCATGCAAGGCTAGCACTGTGTGCCTTCATCATTGCAGGCAGCCTTTATTTATGGGATGACGGCCGGGGAAGGTGGTGCGCCGGGAGATTATGCAAAGCGAATGACGATCGAGTGAGTCGCGTGCGCTCCGAATGGGTTACCGAGTTGAGGGGATTGATTAAGAATGCCGTTGATTATGATAGGACAGTCTTTTTGAAAGGTCGATTATTATGAATCGGAGAGTGAATGATGCGAGCAGAGAGGCGCAAAAAGAGGAGTTGAAGTTTTGGAGGGGGAGGAGGGAGAAGTGTTAATGAGTAAAAGGGGAAAATTGCAGGATAAGGTAAAGTAAGTACGTGGTAGAGTGTACGAGTAGTGAAGATTTTTTTAGTTTGTGTGGCAGCGGACCAACGGTGACCTTGATCCTTTGGATCTACTACTAAGGTATAGAGTCTCAAAACTTTTCATCACTTTTTAGCTCTTTTTAGATATGTATTTTTTCAAGGATCAACCGGCACACACGGGGCCACCAGTTTTGAAAGTAAGAGTAACAAAGTCAACCTCGATCGCCTCTGCTTGATTGCCTCGTTTATCCCAGGTGAAACTGGGGATCTATTTTGACTCTCGCGAGCCTTGTCCGCTTATGTCTGCCGGCTTGGAGAAGGTTTGTTTGGCCAGTCAGGGAGTTCTTGTTAATGTTATTCTGTCTGAGACGGAAGTAAGGTGAGGTTAGGTCCGATCCGGTTAGCTTAGGCTGGTACTTATTGATTCTTATCCTTATGATTGCGAAGTTTGTGTGCGAGAAAGTGTGCGAGAAAGAGGCGACAGTGTCAAGTGTGCTGCAGCCAATACAGCTTAAGGTATGCACACATCAACAAGGCTGAAGGATGACAGGGCCGATCTTTTCTAAATTCTCTGCACCCAGGGCACATCTTTTGACTTGCGCTAGATGCGGGATTTACACCGCCTCAAACGTCAGCCTCTTCACCGTTTCGTATCACTTACTTAGGTATACTTAAGTAATCCTGTTATGATTTATTACCAAACTCGGCTTGAAATCAAGAGGCGCTTTGGAGCCCATACCGTTCGGATAACCAAATCCTGCTTTGTTATAAAGTCCGGTCTGGGGAAAGAAAGAGGGAAAAGCATAACAAGGAAATTTTAAAAAAGGGGAACCTAATTAAATGGGGGCTAATAGATATGTCGGGCATCACCGTGCAAATAAGAATAAGGTTCTCCAATGCAAAGCGATTGACTTTGTTCCTGCTGAAAGGAAAGTTTTTATATAGTCCGACTTACGCCGATGCCGCCCTCCCGCACGTTGCATCATATACAAGTACGTATATCATAGGTAATCATATCTGACAGCTGCAAGGCCACTGCCTAATGCATATGCATCTTTAGGTACCTACGATCATCAGAAAAGAAAGAAAAGGAAGAGAGGGGGACAAGGAAATTAAAATACAAAAGGAGGGGGGGGTTATGTCTCGGAACCTGTCACCTCGCTTGATCGCCCCTCATGCAGAGTTCATATGCACGACATTCAAATCAAAAGCCACCTCTAAAATTGGTACCCTATCAGTAGCTACTCACTAGCTAGCCATCTCGGAACTACAGCTGTGTGGCACAGTACTGGCACAAATGAACCCTCACCGACCCCGTACCTTTGTCTCCCTCGGGCTACTCTCATCCTTGCAAATTACAGCACACTCACTCACCCACTCACCTACTCGACCACGCGGCCGACTTTCCGTCACGACTTGCCCATCTCAGCCAAGCCTTGCAGTTTGCGCCTGCAGCCCACGCATCGGACTTCCTTCTTGGTATATGAGACCTATGCTGGAGGCTTCCTTTGATACGAAGGCCATGCTCGGCCATCCGCCACTGTTAAGACTACAAGCTGAGGGGAACATGGTCAGCAGATAAAGCTGACAGCCCACCCCGGTCATGCGGATCGCTTGCCAAGGATTCACGGAATATGCACACCGCTTCTTATGGAAATGGGATTTGTTGCATCTTTTCCTGATCCATTCGTATCTGATCGCTCTGTGTCCCTCTATCCTTGATGCAGCATCGCCCTCAAATTTAGTTGGTGCTAGTTACGCAATGGCCAAGCGGGGAACAGGCACAGCATGAATACGATTGGAGGTGCTACCGACCGCAAACCGGGTTCGCTACCAAGACCTTGACACCGCAGATCCTTTTCTTGAAAGCTGCGCTGTACTGCCCAACACGCCAAGATTCATGCTTGAAGACACGCTTTGACCTGCCCCGTATGCCAGCAGTCAAGCAATCCGCAGAATGCACTGAAATCGCTGATTGCGAATGCACTGAGATCGTTGGCGAGGTCCAGACACTAAATTACCAAGGTGCATAAGTGATATCGTTGTTAGTTCATACAGTTTTAGGCCTATGAAAGAATCTCATTTTTTGTAGCCGAAAAGAACTCTGAAGGCGCCTCAGCACTCGTACCATATTTTAATTGTCTCATATTGGATGTCTTAATTAGAGATTTCTTTATTCTTTCTTGAATTCTAAGAGGAGACCCCCTAAAGCCCCCCTTCTACGGAGAGATTTATATTCTTCAATTGTCTAATCCTCAGGGGGGACCCCTTGAGACCCCCTTCTACGTAGATATTTGTGTTCTTTAATTGTTCAATTCTTAGAGGGGGGACCCCTCGAACCCCCCTTCCTCCGGGGTCTCCTACCGGAGGGGCTTGAAGTGGAAGTTTTGGTGATTTTTAATTGGCTATATGTATAACTTCAAGCTTTTCTTAGCCTCTTAGCGCTTATTCTTGTATAAGGTAGGTACCTGTATACTGATCACAAGCGTGAAGCTTATTATGCGTCTGAATGCCACGCGATAGAACAATGAAATAATTGGACTGGCCGGTCATGCAAGGTATACATGGCTTTCGCTCTCGTTCGGCCCGTTGCTTCCTTTGACACCTGCGTCTTCTAGCGAGAAAGGCAAGTGATGCTCGGCCTTTTGTACGCCATCCTCATTGGCACTGGTGTGCATGCCTCTATGAGGCATCCAGGTTTAGACTTCTTCAATTGATTGGCCCTCAATGGTCGACGCTGCTCCTTTCCTGTTCGTATACTTCTCTCCACTCAGTTCACGCCCGAGCCCACTACTCATGGTCTGATCTGGAGATGGTAGCGATACAACGTGGTCGGGATGACCTTCCTCTGGTTTCCTGCCATTCGTCTTACTTTTCTTCTCCTCTTCACTACTTGCTGAATCAGGGACCGATCTTCGACGAGTCGGGCCCATCGGTCCGCCAGCCTCCATGGCGGCATCTAGTCCTTCAATGCTGAAAGTGATGTCGTCGCTTCCCTCGCCAGTAAGGTATAAATACCAATATATTCCTCCAACGAATATACCACCTCCAACAATGTTGCCAAGTGCCGTTGGTATCATTGACTTCCAGATATATAGGCCAACACCAATGTCGGGATGACCGTAGAAGATTGCCACAGGAATGAAATACATGTTTGCAATAACGTGGTCTAGCGCCAGTGCCACGAACGTAAAAGTGGGAAACCAAATTGCTAGTATCTTCGATGCAATTTCACGAGCTGAAATTGACATATAGACAGCAATGCAGACGAGCCAATTTGCTCCAATGGCTTTGCAAAATATCTGAACCCAGGTTGGGGTTAGACACTTCGCAGTTGCGAAATTGATAACCTCGAGGCGGTAAGCAGGAACTTCGAAGACACCGCCGTCTATCCGTACTCGTCAGCAGTCTTTTCACGGGCCAGTGAGTAACAAAGACCTACATCCAGTGACAATAGCCATGAAGAAGAGCGTTCCAGCGAGATTACCGAAGAAGGATACTACCCAAACGATCGCCAGGCTGACAAGCGAGGCTCGGCGATGAAGGAAAGCTGTAAACATGAACTACGAAACATTAAGGACCGTCAAATTCGGGGCACCCAATCCAGCCACATACCATTACGTTGCTGGTAAAGAGATCCGCGCCTAGAACAGATCAAGTGATTAGTGATAAGATCTTTCCCTCTAGCATTTCAAGAAAAGAGGTCCGCACCGCTGAGGACTATCATGACCAATCCAACCGGGAAGAACAGGGCTGCGATAGTTCGGATGAGACCTGGCGCATTTTCTTGGTACCAGGGTGCTGTCTGCGTGGACAACATTACTGCACACCTGTTGCAGCTTTTAGCATCTCGGTCTCGTGTATACGGACGCGATCTCTCCAGGTGACCAAACGAGCAAGATGCAAGCTCAGTCGCGAATTTTTTGACTCACCCAAAGCCCAGCAAGGGGCCAGTCATGAAGGAATTGAAGAACAATTTGTCCAATCTCATATGCGTCTTCTTGCATCCTATCCTTGAGACCAATTCGATGGTCTGCTGGGGAGTAAAGGCATCCATGGCTTGTTACTCAGTAGAGAGACACACCGTGTAGCGAAAAAGGGGTTGGCGGTCGTGAGAAGGGGATGAGAATGCAGAAGGAAGCCTCGAGCAGTCAACGGGAATAACGGCAGCATCAATGTCATCGTCTGCGAAGAGCCAATTACGAATCAGCCAATTGCTGAAATGGAGTTGTCTCCCGCGGGAAGATTTGGGAATCCGCTTCTTCATTTTTCTCTATCTGTGGCCTATCAAAGTACATGGATTTTATCTCCTAGATAAGGTAAGAGATAAGAGATACGCGCAAGGATTACTAAAGTATTCCCGTTGAAAGACAAGACATGTCAACACGCGACAAGATGACTAATGAAGAATAAGGAGAGGAAGAAGAGGAGGAGGAGGAGGAGATAATAAAGGGTACTTACCATTCCTGCCTAGTGAGAAAATAGGAGGATGAACATCTCTTGCGCCACTACGGGTCCTTTAGCGTACCTATTTGCCCCATCCCACACGCACTACGTAGCATTCGTCAACCCCATCTCAGCCCATGAACATTAATATTGATGCCTGACATGCGATACTGAAGGCGAGTACACTATGCCCAAGTCAACCCGTCGTTGAAAGCTTTGGGCTAAACACTCATAGAAAAAGAGCGATAGAAAAAGGGCCTGACTAATTTAGCAAGACGAGACGTTAGCTGCTTTTTTCCTCTATTACTCTATTACTCAACAACAGTAACATTCTTTTCCATCACTTTTTATTATCTTCTAACAATTTGATTACTTCTACTCGCATCGACCGTGAGGCTTTTGCATACCTAAGGTGATGAGAATGAGAATGAGATCGGCATTTATCGCTGGAATTTAGAGTTGCTTCGTGATGCACCTACATTCTACAGCCAGGATCCCGCATGCAGACATCACACTTGCACTCTCAGGAGCCCTTCATCATTCATTGGTCCCAGCTCTCTCTCTGCCTAGGAAAATTTAAAGGACTTGACACAACCTCCTTCAGGGACCGACTTTTTATGCACCTTCACCGGCCGGTACGTGGGTGACTGTATCCGGGCTTCGTTGGGCTCAGTTGACATGCTGCCTGCATATTAGGAGAAATAGAAAAGGAAAACGTGCAACATTCTGTGCTCCGATGGAGATACTGCATGCGTTTGCCTTTTCTTATTTCCGTCATGGAAAGCTGTTGGGAAAGTTTTTCAGTCGTCATTTCGACCGACAGCGTCGCTATCTACTGTCATGCTTTCCACCGTTTGAGATCGCCAAGAAGGCTTTCGCTTGATGCAGTGCAGATTCCACCGGAACTCAGTCTGTCATCCATGTAATGATTATTGCCTACTTCATTTGAGTCTGGTCTTCGGTCAACCCTGCCTCTTTGGCAAAGTATGATGCTGATGAGCCGGCTGCATGGGTTGGCCTCTTCGAGTTTTCTTCACCGAAGCGACTCGGCCAGCTTTCGACCACCTATCCCAACGGTCTGGAGTCGCATTTATCGTCTGTCATCATGGGTACAAGACCCACCTCATCGAACCTGCTTACAGCCTGCCCCGCCCATCAAGCTTACAGCAGCCCTCGATTGGGTATCGTTGGGTGCGTTCTGACTGAGTTTAGAACCTTCCAACGACAAAAGAGGACGTTCGTTTTAGGATGTGACCGCTGCTTGAGCCTGCCTATCCCGTAGTCCACTCGGAGACCCACAATATTTCAAGAGTCTGCATCAAGATTTAGTCCCGGCAATCTTACATTCCGTGTCAGTTTGACACTCTTCCTACCTATTTTCTCGACATAGCATCCCAAGTCTGCAGGTAGAAGCGTGAAGAAAAATGCTGGCTTTATGCTAGATCCCTATGAAGATGCGCCCTCCGACAATGTGATCAGTCCTACCACTGCACGTCTAGGCACTCTTTGTTTACACGCAGACACGCAGCATCAACGCCCTCGGCTCAAGGAAGTTTTCTGTTCCCACATGTCAATCCATGCCGCCCCAGGGGTCACTTTCTGTAGTTACCTACTTACTTCCATACATCAGAACCGACAGGCAGAAGGATTAACCGAGCCTTTCAAACTGTCCATGATTAGTGATTCGTGAGGGACGACCTCCATGCATGTCACGATCAGGACCGACAAAATATGCAATTCACTCTCTCATCCTTCTCCCCAGGACAAACAGTCAAGTTCACTGAACCTTGCTAAACCAACCAACCAACTCACTAGCTCAAAATTCTCAAATACACAATTGGCATACAGCAGGTATGCACACTAATCTTCTACCAACACCACCCCTCCTACTCGAGCTCAGGACAATACCGGCTTACAACTCCTCAAACCAATGATGCCAGCACCACAGTCCTCTACACCTCACACCACCATTTACGGACAAACACCCTCCCAACCTCCACGAACCCAAGTCGACACGAGTATTTTTTGAAAGCACTTATCAAACAAACCACAGCAAAGCAGCACAAAGCAGAACAACCCAAACCCCTAGGACACGATACAAAATGTTTGAGACCCAACTCAGCTTATACGTCCCGCCATCCATCTACCCAAAATCAGCTACTCAACCACCACCCATACCAATCTGTTCCTCCACCCTTCCACCCATAATCTCATCTCCCCTCTCCCATCTCCCAACTCCCCTCCCCCCTTCCACCCTCCTTCTCCCCCCCCCCTTCTCTCACCACCAGAATCAGGATCCACCCCAAAACCCCCCTTCCTTCCTTCCCTCACCACCAGAATCAGGATCCAACCCCCCCCCCCCACCCCCCCCCCCCCCCCCCCCCCCCCCCTCCCACCCTCCTTCACCCTTCCCCCAATTACTCACACTTCTAATCAACGAAAAGAATTCAAGCATCCCTTCCCTCCTCTATCCTACTCTATCTATCTATCTATCTACCCACCACCACCACAATCCTCCAACGTACCTACCTACCTACCAACCATCAACCTCTCAACCTCAAAAAAAAAAAAAAAAATGGAAGGAAAGAGGAAAGGAAAGGAGAGGGAACAGATCGAAAGGGAATGGAAAGGAAAGGAAAGGAAAGGGAATGAAAGCCCAGGCGAGAGAGAGGAGAGAGGGAAGATGAGATTCAAAATAAAAGGCGACAAAAGGGAGAAAGAGGGGGGGGCTTGGGGGGCCGGCTTGTGGGTCAGGTAGGGTAGGGAGGGTAGGTATATATATATAGTCTTGACTTGATGAGCTGAGCTGAGATGGGGTCGACCAGTTTCATAGAACGAGTGAGGGAGGGGAAGGAAGGCCGTAGGGAGAGGAGAGGAGAGGAGGCGGAAGAACTCGTCGATACTCGAGGATGAGATGGCATGGCGAAGATCATATTCGCTTTCAAAGTGTACGACAAGATGCACGGACAGAAAATGTCAATTCATAATCTTATGTTCATGAAGCTATCTACCTGTCCAGCCAGCAAGCACGGTGTCATCCGCAAGAATGATGGATGCTTCCGGCCAAATACATCTCTGCATCGACCGCGGCATCCACTCACTCCTACCATGTAAAAAGTCCCTAGCTCGTTCTTCTTTTCTCTCATCATTTTTCGCATTTTTCTCAACACCACGCATAAAGACGCCGACGGCTGGTTACATTGCCAGCAAAGAATCGAACCCGGATGCGGGCTAGCGCTATCCGGCTGTGAGAAAGGAGTCCCGGAGACCAAGCTACCTGAACTGTGGGGTCCCGAGCTGAAGATCTTCAGGACGATGAAGTGGAATTACAAGTTTGTAGTGTAGAGACTGTGAAAAATTCGTCAAGCAGCAAGCCAAACCGGTTTGGAGGTGGGTGCTGGTAAATAAGTCGTAAAGGGCGTGCAATGGTAACAGTACGGCCACGTTGTGGTTGTGTGAGATGCTTCGAAGTATTCCTTCCATTGCCCAGCTGTCCAGGGATCTACCCGTGGTCAAGGCACATCGACACATCCCCCAGTGGCACCGAAGATCGATTATGTTGTTCAGAAGATTGCACTCTTCCGTTTTTCAGCGTTGGTCAGGACCAGTAACGGAGCCTTGCGTCTGTCGTTCATGTTCTCCTTTTCATCCACCTTGATCTCGACCAATTTTCCCCCAATTGCCATGCCGTCTTCACTGCTGAGGCTGGCAGTTGTGAAAGGCGTACCAGTTGATTTCCTATCACGCGAGCGTGCCCTCATTTCCTTCCGTTCAGATCCAATAGGACTGGGCCTTCCTGATAGGCTTCCGCTACCGCTACCATTTCCACTTCCACTAGCCACACTATCGCTGTCATTGTCGGACGACGAGATAGAAAATGTAATGTCGCACTCGCTTGAGGGTGTTCCAACACTATCGATTGAGTTGCTGCCACGGGATAAAGCACGACGGTCGAGACCAGCACGGACAAGATTGTGCACAGCACGACGACGCTGACGGGTCACAAAGTTCTTACTGCCCTCATGCTTGGAAGTTGGCTTATCAACAAGCTCTTCCAGAGATGGGGGACCTCGAGGCTGACGCGTGGGGTGATCACCAGCGCGATTTTGGCCAGGTCCAAAAGTGCCACTCATTGGAGTCTGGGGGAATCCGGCTGATTTTGGTATAGCACTCTTCGGTCCGTCCTGGGCGTTCACGGCATTACCAGTGACAGAAGACAAACCCTTGGCATGACCTCGACGAAAAGCATTCGCGGATGGCGGTGGGAGAGGATTCACATCAGTTGATGGAGAAAAGGTTGGTTTCGGCGGAGACATTTTGGGGGGCGAGACGCTCAGAGTACGAGCTGGGACAATATTCTCAGGCGGAGGAGTCACTTGAGCACGGAAGGTTGGCGTTGTAGGAGGTGGTGAATGGCTCAGCTCTGTAGTGGAAACTTGCGCTTGAGGTTCGGTCTGGTTTTGGGCGCTATTGTCCATGATGTATCCTTGCTGACCAGTCATGGGATTATAGACGGTGTATAATCCTGGAGTACCCGGGACAGGCGAGACAACGGGTTGCAGTCCATTTTGTAACTGTTGGTTGTAGAAGCCGTTGTTGAAACCCATGGATGGCTGATGATACTGCTGTTGCTGGGACACCCCGCTGTTGAGGCTCAGGCCCTGCATCTGTTGCTGTGCAGCAGTGAGATCCAGAAGCTGCTGCTGGAGACGCTGCGACTGTTGAGCCAGGTACTGATTGGTAGCCATCAGCTCCGCGTAATACTCCGGGTCAAGGTTCTGATCATCGGATGCTCCACCGAACTGGAGCGTGGGAGGAGCGAGAATCTGCGGGAGAGCATACATCTGACCATTCCCGTTCATGCCGAAGCGTTGGCTGTTGGGAAAGCTACCGCCAACGGCAGTGTGAGGCATGCCACGCACGTACTGGTTGTTCTCCGGGCTACTCTGTCGACCGTATGGCTGCTGGACTTGAGTAGGAGGAGCCGATGTTGGGCAAGCGGGTGATTTTGGAGCGGTCCTCAAACCGGCCAACAAGTGAGAGCGACTCGTCCTGGGTCCCGAGCTAACATTTTGCTGCTGCTCTGTGATGGTGGAGATGCTGGACGGTGGGGCCACGCTCAGACGCTTGGTGTGTGAGCCTCTTCTAGAGGAAAAGCCCGAGCTGGGAACACCGAGGCCAGTATTGAAGGAGTTGTGGGGTTGGTAAGTCATTTGAGCGAGACCGCCAGCGTCGAGACTCATGTTGACTATGGCTTGAAAGGGCTTGCTTGTGTCTTAAATCTTGATGCTTGATAAAGGTACTCGGTGTTGAACGAGTTTGATCGAAGCAATCCCACACAGAAGTGAGTGTCGTATCTTGGTAAGATATGAGGAGTGTGTCGACTCAAGAGGCAATCTGAGGCTGGAATTATAGGGGTCTTGCAGGACGTAAGAGGCTTATCGAGCAGCGAACAGGGTATGTCGAGGATGACAGTGAGCGAAGACAGCAAGCAGTATGAGTCAAAGATATTGAGGTGCCTGCTCCAAGAATCCAAGAGTTAGCGTGTTGGGAAGACTGTGAAGTAAGGATGAAGATTCACCTTGTGAGGCTTGCTGCCGAAATGAATTCAGCCAATGGCAGGAGGGTCCAGCAGTCAAGGAAGTGAACGAGATGCAGGCAGGAATGATGATTGAAGTGCTGTAGTGAATGAAGGATATTGAATTGGATGAATGGAAGGCGCGGTAGGCGGTGGTGGGTGAAGATAGCTTATCCTGTGGAATGCCCAGCAAAGTACAAGAAGTCGCCACCTGAAAGGGTATGGATGGAAGTGATAAGGAGGGAGGCCAGAGCTAGTCGACGAATGGGGCGAATGGGAGTTGTCTTTTTCCGGGTTGATTATGATTGTGGGTGACAGCGTTTGGCGCGTATAAGGAAGGATATGAGGGCGGGCTTGGAAGTAAAAGCGACGTGAATGGCGACAGCGAAAGACCAGAGCGCGGCAGAATGGATATTAATTAAAGAGTGATTATCAATGATAGTGGATTGTATTAGAGTGAAGTAGATGGTAATGAATAATAAATGGTAGACAAAATGGCAGAATGATTCACTCGAATGTTGGAGAGAGAGAGAAGAAAGATTGATTAGGAATATAAGAAGAAGTGTTACAGACGAACAGGTGATGTTGTATCAGAGAGAGACAGGGTGTGTTTAGGGAAGGTCAAGGATGAAATTGCAGCAAAGAGAATCTAGAAAGAAGAAGAAGAGGAAGAAGGTAACAGTGAGGTATGGTGGATTGCTATGGTACGTAGCAAGTAAGTAACTAAGTATCTACGTTACGTGAAGAGGGAGGAAAATAATAATAAGAGCAAAGACGGGAGAGAGAGCAAGGTACAAGGTACAAGACGCTAGCGCATTGCCAATTGCCTGAAAAGAGCTTCTTCGGAATGATGATTGGCCTCTGCCCCTTTACGCTTAACCCAATCAATGCTAAGCAGTCTTTACAAGTACCCGCTAGGGAAAATAGGACTAAGATTAGGTACCAATGGGGGTTATGGAATTATCAAATTCTTATTCTTATTGAGAGGGGTTTCTTTTCTCTATGGCTGGTAGTTGGCAGTTGGCAGTTGGCGTTTGTTGGCACATGCTAGCCTACCATTTTCAATTCGTCCTTTTGCATCTGACCTTTTAGTTTGGATTTTCGTTTACTGGTACCATCATAGTAATGTCACATTGCGTGCATCTTTTGCCTCTCACTGTGCTTTCCCAGCCCACATCTCAATTCTTATTCGATGCCTATCTTTTCCCCCCCCAAAGTCTTTCCCCCTCCATATCTTCACCGCTCTTTCGTCCAATCGTTCATTATGCACCCTACCCCAAGATCCAGCCAGGCCCCGCAAGATGCCTAATCCTTCCACATATCATCATCATATCTGCCCCTCACTGCGACTTTACTATCTGAGAATCATCCGAGCTTCGCTATTTTTATTATTAAGTTTCAATCTGTTTCGCCTATGTTTGGCCCCTCTTCATCATGGGGACGATCTAAAAGGACAGATGGAAGGAAGGAAAGCCCCGGGCGCTTAGTATGCAGGTCCTGCTAAAGTGCGCTGTGATAAGCTCCATTCAAAAAGTATTTTTTCGTGGCTGAAAGCGGGGCCATTGTTGAACCATCCAGTGTCCAGATCCTGTCTCATAGAGTAGAGTAGAGTTTGCTGTTGGTGACTTTTTCACATCATCTTTCTCTATCAAACCAACCAGTGTTTGGGGAAATCGAGGTACGGTACAGAGGTTAGTTGTTGAAGTCTGATGTTAGTGGGCGCAGCATCATTTGACTTGTGACTAGATACGTACCCTAGCCACATGGTCTATCTATCCCGCTGTAGCCTGTAGCCTGTATCCTGTAGCCTGTAGCCGAAGACGGATTTGCGATTTGCTATGCGTCTCAAATAATGGCTGAATCGGGCAAGCGATCCTGCTCGACAGCAGTGGTGGCAGTAATCGTTAATCGTCCAGGGTACGTGCTTGAAGCTCAGGACTTTTCAGTCAAAAATAGATCTGAAACCTCGGGACTGCCATCTCCGGTGGGACAATAATGGGAGTTGGCGCGGATCTTCAACTTTTATGCGGCCACTTGTTTTACTCTCTACAACAATCAATCTCGTGTTTCATCCCTGCATACAACTTACAACTTACAACATACTGTTTCCCTGGGCCACTCCATTTTTCTCACCTCGGAGCTCTACTCTTTAAGGCTAGAGCTATCTCCGCTTACCTACCTATCCAAAGCTGCCTCTAGCCTACGTACTCCTTGGGACAAGTCAGGAAGAGTCTTACTAATATCACATGTGACCAATACGAGCATTAGGACTCGTGCATGAGCTAGCTATCGTTTAACATGACGTGAACGGCATGATTCGAACAAGAATCTTCTGTCCCGCCTTTCAAGTCAACTTTTTCATTCCAATCCTCGACAGCTTGAGCATCTGCCTTTAGCTCGGATCTTGCCTATCGGGAGGAATTGTCATTTTGAGAGCTTTCGTTCTCACCTCTTCCTTGTGATATAGTTCATCAATATCCTTCTTATACTATTAGTATAGTATCTTGCGCGTTGGATATCCTTTCACCGTCCTTGGTATCGGCCCCGTTACTACCACGAATCTTTTCTGGATCCTTTACTTCACCGGACAGATCTTATTCGCACGGCTGGCCAGATGTCGTCCGGCAACTTCATCTTCTGCTCCACACACGTCACGGCTGCCTGAGGCTCCATAAGTAACGCTAGGCCAGCTCTGCCCCAGTCGATTATCGGCACTGAGTTGACGAATGGATCCGAGTCAATCTTTACTTCCATGCTTTTGGGTAGGAAGGTCTGGCCCAATGAAGAGACGACAAGGTCTTCGGTTCGACCGTAGAGCCATACGTTGTCTTCTCTCAAGTGCTTCGAAAAGAGTCGCGAGTAAAGCGGGCAAGTCTCCAATGGACTCCAAGCTAGTGCTTGGGCATGTCCAATCTACAGTTCTGTTGGCAATTTCATCATATATGGGGTCCCCACCTGCAGCGAAAAATGACTTGCTGAGGTACTGTGAGCAGATTATCCAGTCAAGGCCCGTTTCGGGACTTGCTTCACCTGGATGGCCTGTGTGTCTGTTCTAGAGGTTTTTTAGGTTGTGCTCAACAAGACAACAGTATTGCAGAGGAAGCCTCTTTCTGTCGAAGAGTGATCAGATTCGCTATCTAGTGAATTATGAGATGGCTTCGCTCTCATATATATCTTGGAAACAGTGCGTGGTAGTAAGCGGTGTGATAGCGAGATACGATTGTCAACTCTCATGCAACTTGATTAGACCTACCCTATTAGTGGGATCAGATGTTGATAGATGCAACATCATGCATGCAGATCATTGGAAGTTGGAACATGGGTAGTCTACTAATCTGGGTTTTCTCCGGAGTCAGACTCCGGAATCCTACTTTCACTAATCCTGCCACTCACTTGAAGCTCGTTCTTCCTAAAGGATTTAGTAAGAAGCACGATGTCCGATTATACACTCTTCCTCTCTCAATCATCCCAAGACGCTTTCCAAGGCAGACACATCTGACGTCTGCGTCCGGGCAACCAACGACATGTCACACTCAACTGAAAAGCCGACAGTTCTCTTCGTCCACGGAGCATGGCACAATGCTTCGTGCTGGGACACTACACGCACAGAATTGGAAAAGCTTTCCTATCCAACCGAGGCCGTGCAACTGAAGAGCTCTGGCAATGCCGTGATCACTCATCTCGAGGACACCACTATCATTCGCAACGCATTGGAGTCTCTGATTGTGTCAGGGGGCAAACCCGTCATCCTTGTTATGCACTCGTACGGAGGCGTGGCCGGAACAAACGCCGTGCATGGCCTGGAAGCCGCTACTCGTCGGGAGAAAGCCGAAAAGGGCGGCATCATCCATTGCCTTTTCATTGCGGCTTTCCTGGTGCCCAAGGGCAAGAGCCTCATAGAAATGTTTGACGAACCACCATCTTACCTCTACCCTGATGTGAGTGACAGCAAAATCGCCTACCTCTATCGAACACTTATCCTCAAGCGGGGACTAATTCTCACCTAGCCCAAAGACCCCAGCTTCCTCCTAGTCAAAGACCCTGAACAAGTCTTCTACAACGACGTATCCCCTGCCGTCGCTGAACCCTGGATCTCGCAATTCAAACCCCAGTCCCTTGCGAGTTTCGCATCCGCGGTCGATTCCGTAGCGTGGGAGAGTGGTTTGGTAAACTGCACGTATCTTATGGCAGAGCAGGACAACGGGAATTTCACCTGGCTTCAACAGAGAATGTTTGACAGGGCGAACCAGGAATCTGGAGGCAAGCTGTGGAGGCTTGAGAAGCGAGATGCCAGTCACAGTGTTTGGCTGACCCAGGTACCGACTATTGTTCGCTTGATCGAAGATGCTGCCTGTGCTTGGAATAGCTAGCTAGCTTTGATCGTGGCGAAAAGTCTCACAAGATGAGACCGCCTGGGAACGAGATGGTAGCTGTCACCAGCAGAGCATGCACTCCTGAAGAGGTGGCCGTCGCTCGCAGGAAATCATCCCCCATACTCCCAGACATTGCAAATTCAATCCTCAACCCTCTCGCAATGGTAGGAACTACCAGAATGAACCATATGTTGTCAAGAGGCCTGTCCAGCTATTAATTCATTCCCCACATTTGGACGTAACAGGACGTCAAGCGATTTGCGAGGGTAAACCCAAAACCCCAGTAACGTTCAGTAAGGCACCCAGCCAGATGAGACTACCTTATGAGCCAATACAATATTTTGGGGCTGGTGGAGCTCCTTGTAAATATATCTGTCTGCAGCAGGCCGGCTGGCTTGCTGCACGCAGCAATGACTGATTGCGTGGTGGGGGACTGTGAAGGGGGGGTGTATTATTACGAATTGTGATTACCTACAAGAGAAAGAAAGAAAGTCATTGAAGGAAGTTGTTGTAACGAGAAGTGACGACCAAAATTCCAAAATTCCCACTTTGCAACGCCAGCTGTATACCTACTGCGTCTCTTATGCAGCACACGGGCAGCAAAATCCTCTCATTCGCTCAGCCCAGTCGTCTACTCCATTCTCTGAACCCAGTCTATGGCCGTATCAGCGGTACCCACACTTCTTTTCCTCGCTGTTCAAGGAGTCAGGCCCCCAAATGCCATTCTCCAAAACCCTCGCCGAGGTGAGGTCCACAACGAGCCCTTCAATGTCTTCAACTCCACAATTCGGGCACTACTGGCCCTCCCTCCCAAACCCACACCTTTGACGTACGGAGCTTACGTGGGCTGGTATTCATCTTTCCTGGAAGATTGCCTCAGGCAATGGCAGCAACGAGACAGGGTCCGCTCCTCACGTCCGCGGCCTATCGAGCCCTTGATCGCGGCGCCTGTCCCATCATCGCTGCGGGCTGCATCAGCTTCTGACACCATCCATCTCGTGCAGCACTACGGGATCGCTCTCCCTCCCACCGCCATGAACGACGAGACTCTCGATCAGGTATACATGTACCGAGAAGTGCACGTCATCATTCTGCCTCCCAAGTCTCTCCGAGAACTACCTCAGAACCCCACCTAGCTAGCTAAGAACCTGAGTCGATGTGCAGTACTCGGCGCGCCCATGTCCCGCATCCATAGGTGCTGTCCTGACCACGAAGAAGATGAGAGTCACTCAATTACCTATATAGGACGACGGAAAAGTAGTACGTTCCTATCCGATAGACTTCACAAGACCCCAGATATCAGAAATCCGTCCGTATCTGTCAACCCAAGTCTCTCTCCCCCACCCTGCGAGATTGCGGGCTGTATGTCGAACCTTGTCTGCGATAGCTACCTTATATACTTCAGCGTCCAAATCAGTATCAATCCATCAAAGGGATTCTGTCTGCACACTGTACCCTACCTAAATTCAAACACCCCAAGATAAGGTAGGATGCTCGAGTCAGCCCATCCCCCCACTCATTCATTCATAACACGATTCCCTCCCTCCCTCCCTCACTCTCTATTACTCTACTCCACCAATCAACCAACCAACCAATCACTCACTCACTCATAGTATAGTATCGACAACATTTATCTACACCCCATTATTAAAAACCACCCCCCGGGTCCTACCTACCTACGCAGTCGATTCTCTATCTATACATCAAAATGGGAAATCCGAGGCCGTACGTACGTAGAACCGATGGAATAGGATAGTAGAGATAAAACTTGGTACCTTATCTAGCTCCTTCTGCCTCGCACGCTTCCAACCTCCCATCCCCTCAGCAGCACCCTCCAAACCCATTCATTTCCTCCTCCTCCTTCTTCACCTCACCTCACCAGAAGCAACAAGTCACTCACTTCCCCCCCCCATCCATCCCTCATAGTTAAACACAACAGCTCGCCAGCCGCCTTTCCTTCCTTCCTCGCAACGTATCTCTCCCCTTTCCCCCCCCCTCCCTCCCACCTCTGTCCATATCTATCCCATCCCATCCCATCTATCTATCCAATCCACAACCCATCCATCCCCACCCCCCCCTTTAACACCACGCAGTGCACACTCACCGAGCAAGCTACTCCCGAGACGCGGAACCACAACCGATCGATCGATCGATCGCTTTTTCTATTGGCGCGCTGAGAGAAAAGAAATACGGGAGTGGGATGATAATTAGGTAGGTAGGTAGGGATTTAGTAGATAGGAGCGAAGGTAGCGAAGGGAAGGGAGCGGGATGGATAAATCATTTCGTTTTGCATTCAGAGACTGAGATACTAACTTTATCGATCTTATTATCATGTGTGGAGAGCAGTTGGGAAAGCCGAGATGATGGAGGTGCGTTGAGGCTAGGGTTGGTTGGTAAGGTGGTTTGGAATGCGGGTGGATGGGTGGGTGGGGAGTTTTTCTTTTTTTTTTTGTGGTGGGGGGGGGGGGGGGGAGGGAAAGAGGGGAGGGGGGGGGGGGGGTTTTTTTTTTTTTTTTTGGGGGGGGGGGGGGGGGGGAGAAGGAAAGAAGGAGAGGGAAGGAGGGAGGGGGAGGTGGATGGGTGGATGGGATGGGATGGAGGGGAAGCCAGGGATGGATGGAATGCGTTTCTTTCTTTCTTGCTTTTTCGCATCAGAAATCATTCCCTTCCCCTTCCCCTTCCCCCTTCCCCTTACCAACTTCCGGTCCCAGCAAATCGCTCCCGCTTCTCTTCTCCACCCATCCCATCCTATCTATGCCATGCCATCTATCATATCCTTCACCGCGCACCCCTCCATCCATCCATAAATCTCTTTCCGCCCCTCAAACATCAATATACGCCCCCCCCCCCCCACCTTCCTCCCCTCACGATCAAAGCCCCTCATCATAGAGTGATCTTCCCCCCTCTTTTCCCCTATATATATCAACGTAGCCCCTGTATTCAACGTTATCGTATTGATAAGTAGTGATGGGTACTTGCTTGTGAGGGAGGGTAGGGTGGGGTAGGAGGCTGCAAGTAGAGCGGTTTGGGGAAGGAAGGCGGAGGCGGGAGTGGGGTGTTGGAGTTGGTGGGTGGAGTGTGAGGTGGTGGTGGTGGTGGTGGAAGCGCGATCATCGGCAACCAGGAGGATTTGAGATTCTGGAGGCGTTGAAGTTTCGGTGTGGATGTAAAGATTGTTGGTACTGTTCCTCTGCTAGTGTATCACGAAGACGGGAAAACCCCGGAACAGGGGGACGTTTCTGATAGATGTGATTTTTTCGGCCTTGTTGTATGTGCGTAGGTATGTTGGAGAATTGAGTAGAGGGCTGGGAGGAAGCGCAGTTGCAGAGTGCAGGAGGGAAGGGGGGATTCTGCAGCTATTTGTGCGGCTTGATTATGTATGTTGAGTTCAAAATGAGGTGTTGGGCGGGAGTGTTTGCGTATGTTTATTCGAGTGAGTGTGGACAGATGGCAGGGGCGGACGTGCGTTTCAGTAGATTGAGGTGGTGAGAGTGTTGGGTATCATTCATATACGTGTTGAGTGGAACAAGGTGGATATGGTCGCTGAAAACGGAGTAGTTCGACGGGTTGGAATGAAGGGTCGATGCGATTTTGCAAGAACCTAAGTGGCCCGTATGAATGGAAACCTGTGGTGTTTTTTTGCCATCGGCATGCGTAGTGGAGATTAAACAGGTTGCTGATGGTACTTTGATAAGTATTGAAGAATTTGCATCTATGGGATTCTTTGTCTGGCCTGTCTTCATTGCGCCATCCCGCTCTGCGAATATCACGATTATTCCATGAGACAATATGGAAGCAAAGGCTTGAGGGTTTGCTCAGTAATATCATGCACATGGAAGACCAGTAGGGTAAAATGTCCGGATCGAAACAGTCGAGGTAAGTTAGTGGCAGCGGAGTGGAAATCATATGGGAAGATGACGACTTAAGCAAAATCAAAGCATCCTGGCCAACCCGCATCGAGAGAGCGAAATTCAGGGAAAGTGGACATATGAAAGATTGAGACCGTGCGAACGTATGATCGAGATCGACGTCTTGATGCAGGATCCGATTTGAGGTATGCTGTACATTGTCGTATTCGCGTTTGCGCCTGCAGCTTTCTAGTATTGGCCGAACAGTGCATCGCACCAAATCTTCCCTAACATTTTTGGCAGGTAGAATCCTGAAACGGTATATAGTATGCGGGTATTATGGTATAGAAAGCACTTGGGATCATGATACGAGATCAACTTCGTATTCGGATTGGTTGGTATCGAACTTACATGGTGGATGTTGCTGGAGAAAGGTGACTTGTTGGGGGGTGCTTGAACCTAGAGGTTAGCTGTGCCTGCTTGTTACGATCATGATCAAATCTGAAGTCAGATGAAGGTGCAGAGAGAAAGCAAAAAAAGCAAACGCATGTTGTCAAACCGTGATTGTCATTTCTACATATCCGTGATCCCCATCTAAAATGGTTAATTTCGTAAGCATTCTGCCAAGAACGTAATCCCATGTACGGCTCTTTCATGCAAACATCTCGTTAACACCAGTCAATCTCGCCATGCCCCAGATATCGTCCTTCTCGAATTCCTTGATAAAATCATATGCGCAAAGCTGAGCAGCCCTAAATGTCATGTCATGGCGTGTGCGTAGCGTCTAATATTGATAGAGTGTGTCGGGTCGCAGGCCTCTGATAAGGCTGGTATCATCGCAGAAGTAGAAGGAAATCAGTCGTGGTGTATTGTTCATGTTGGTTTTGTTTTGTACAGATCGTGGTAAGAGGTGATGGATCTCAAGACAACGTCGGTTCCGGTACTGCCAGCCGTGTAGTCGAGCTGACACTTGGCGGTCAGTCAGGACAGGCCCCACAAGATAGAATGAACCGGAAAATAGATCTAGGAGTGTCTTTCCCAGGTCCAGGGACAATGATTTCTTTTGGAATCCTTGCTGCCAGTAAGTAGCATTATGACACTATGGCGATATGATGGATGAGCGATGACAAGCCATTTCGGCTAGAGATCCTAAGGAGACTGAGGGCTTGACTCCTTCGGTCGAAGATTTGATGACCCCGTAGGACCAGAAGCCTTGGGCCCCATCTTTCGGGTCAGTTTCGCATAATCTTAGAGTTGTCAGCAATCAGAATTTGGAATAAACATTGCAAACACGTACGTAAACCGCAAGCATTGCAAAGAGTTCTTGCACCATCAGGCCCACGTCGCCACTCCGGCGTCTCAGCTCTATTGCAGCTGTGGCACCTACCCGGAGGTGCCGCCCTGCCTCTCCTCTTCTTGGCATCGGCACCGGCGAACCCACCAGAGCCATCGAGCTTATCAATGTAAGAGATGGACTCGTTATCGTCAGCTTCACTAGGAGCAGCTTTGTAACTCTGCTGATCATAGTTCCTTTGCTCTGCGAGAGCTTGCTGCTGCTTACAAATGACGTCTCGAATGCGAGACATTGCTTCGATGACTTTAGTTTGCAGTCTGATCATATCATCGCAATCGTTAAGTGATGGTAATGAATTCGAGGTGGGACCTGAGCGTTGCGTCTGATGGGCACGGGCGCCAAAATGGCGAGAGAAGTCAAGACCACGACCGCTTCCCTCGGCAATCTAAAACACGTTAAATGATGCTCAGTAAAAGAAGTGATGGCGATGGAGACAAACCTCATTGAGAGATGTTTCTAGATCAAAGAACTCCAGGTGGCGCTTTACCGATTCTCCATAAGCCGGTCTAGGAGGCGAACTTTCTTTAGCGTTCGCTTTTCTGATTTCGTCGACTCGTTCAATTTCTGGTGCGGTGCCTCGCCACGACGTAGTTGGAGGTAAAGTAGACGTCCGATATGGGGAAACTCCAGGCGTTGCTGGAGGATAAGAATAGGCGGGCTGGTAATTATTCACTCCATATGGGAACGGAGCACTAGAGACTGGTGGAGGAACAGCGCGGGCAAGTTTGTCGGTGGAAGGAGATTGTGGAAGATAATTCTGTTGGGATTGAATAGGCGAAGCACCAGGTCGTGAGTAGTTTAATGGACTCGATATCGTTCTTGGGGGTGGAGGCACCGGTTGATGCGATTCAAAAGGAGGCATTGCTGAAAAGCGTGTCTCCCCCAAAGAGGTCGAGTAATTCGATCCGTTAGAGCGATCGGTCGGTTGCGGCGGACGGTAATTGGAAGAAGTATGCGGTGGAAACGAGTCGGGAGGGCCTTTTGGGAAAGTCTCCAGGTATGATCTTCCGACTGGGCTTGTAGGACTCTTTGGTGTCGTCGAAAACTTTGGCTGTGAAGAATTCGAAGAAAGCAGAGACGATATAGAAATCGGCTGCTGTTGGTCTCCTGTCAGGGCTTCTGAGATTGATGGCAACGACAGCCGTTGAGTAGCAGGTATGTGTTCCTTGTCGTCTCCAGACGTTCGACGGGGCTCTGCTTGAGACAAATGTTTTCCAGCACCAACACCAACAGTGCCAGCGCCATTTCCGACGACTCCTACCACAGAGTTGGAAACCGAGGAAGGGTATGAATACGGAGGAGGTGGACCAGAGTACATGGAGGGACTGATGAGTGGAGGCGCGGGCATATGAAGAGCCGATGTTATGGGTCCGTTATGGTTGTACGGGGCTTCTCGTTTGATCTTTTCCATATCCAAATAGATCGGAGGCAGAGCACCACTGGAGACTAGTTAGCACGTAACGTTGATTTCACATCATGTTCCAAATCATGAGGGCAACCTGTAATTCACTGACTTTTGTGCTACCGTGTCAGCCATTGCGTGCGATCCCCAGCCTAGGATGGAGGATGAGTTGACAGCTGTTCTCTCCGGCACTGCGCCGGCGTCACTCGGCTTCCTAATCTAGATCTACCACCGGTATTCCTTTGTATTACGAGTGTTGCTTGTCGCGGACTGAGGACGGACTCAAAAGTGTGCGGGTGCAGCTGCTACAACAGTTGACTGTACAGCGAACACGCGGCAATTCGAAGGAAGGTAATTTGGTCTGCTGTCAGTGATTGCGAGTTGCTGGATTGCTCGGAATAGAAGACTTGTTGTGGTTTGTTTGGTTGAAGGTTTGGAGGTGGACTTTGTGTCAAACGGTTTAAAAACGTGGTTACCGATCTCGAGGCAAGATGTAAGCGATTAGGTTTAAAAGCCACAAGTGAAGGGTCTCAGTCGAAAAGTGGCAAAGTCAAACCAGGGTGAGTAAGGAGGATGATGGGCAGGATAATATTGATATTGATCTTTTGGGTTTGAATGCTGGATGACTTAGTATATGCGCAATTCAGCAGAGGAGGTCGAAGTAGATGGGAGGTGGTGGTGCAAAGGAAAAGGGAAAGAGCGGATTAGATGAATGCGGAGGATGATGGTTTGGGGGAATACGTACTCAGTACTCAGGACTCGTACCATAATAATAATAATATACTGGACTACATACTTTACTTAATGAAAGTCATGTAAATAATAATGGAGCAAGTAGCAGGAAGTAGAGGGGCAGGGAGAGTGGATAGTTCAGATCGGGTAGGATTTCAGATGGCGTTATACCACACGAGGCCAGCGGGCTTTGACTTACTCCGATGACGGTTATGATAATCTTTCATAGTGCGGGTGGGACGTGCATAAAGTGTGTCTAAACCATAGAACACTAGGCTATACTTTACATGCTGACTAGTAGATTGGAAGTGTAACAGGGGTTCGAGGACGAGACTATGAGCATTTGAGCATAGAGGAAATAAAAGCGGATGGAGAAAAAAAGCCAAGTGAGATCGGAGATTGCTGATCCTCAACCTACACACTACGACATCCTTGTCAATTTAGTTACCAATACCATACCTTTAATTTAGCCTGACTTTTAAATTTCCAAGCTGTGGGTTTGACACTAAGGAGCCTTAGCTGTCACCTTTAGGCCCTAGTCACCTTGGCCCTTGATCATAATAAGATACCTTATTTAAAGTAAGTAAGTAGCATGCATGTCAAAAGACGTGGACAGGCTGGAGCGGCTCAGACGTTTTATGCTATTTTTCCAGATGTCGGTTAGAAAAGTCAATAAGAAATCAATTGAGATCTTAGCTTCATAGCTTGTCCCCTTTCATGCAGTTGCTGTGCACAATATTTCCCTCTGCTCCTATGTCTTTTTTGACTCTTGACACAGAGAGAGAGAGAGAGCCCTTTCGACCAGTAGGTTCGGATCCAACCTCGGTTTTTTTCATTATTTGCCTGCACCCTTTTTCCCAAAGAAATCAAAATCGATGACGATCTGATCATCACTAGGTACTGAAAGCCGGAGTGGGTTCATAGATGAAACGGCATCCCCCTTGTCCCAAAGTCTTCTCGTACATGAGCACTCGTCATCTCCAAGAAAATAATAATACGTAGTGGCCTAATAATAATAATAAAGAAGCGTGCCTGATGATTGAGAATTGTGTTATTTATCTATCTAATCTCTCGTCTTGATGCATCTCGTGTTGCTTACTTACGATGAAACTTTAACAGTTGGCCAACAGACCTCATCTACCCGAAAGGCGGCTGATAATCACATCTCTTGCTCTAGTCGTAGTAGTGGACCAAGATCGTCTGGCTCAGCGATCGTCCGCTTGGCCATGCGATTCCTTACCGAGAACGTCTTCTTGTCTTATGTCAGCTGCACACGGCAAACCCCGAAGATCTGTACATACGGTACGATACCTATTGAGACAACTTACTTAAATTACTGGCTACTATCGAATGTTATCCCATTTGTAGGAATATGATACGAGTCTACATACGAAGCTCAATTAAATAGCAACGTAGAGTGTCTCTCATCACCATATTATTGAATCACTTTGTACGAAACCCTAACTGTCCCTCAAAGGTGTTTTTAGACGCATTCTCTATCTGCGCCTAATTATGAAGCAAATGATTGATGCCCAAGGTGTGTCCTGCATGTCGGTGAATCTTATTTGGGGCGGTCGGAGAATTTGCTTCCAATAATTCAACACTACATGTGTTCATCGCAATATGCAGAGTAGACCGCGAAAACGGGAATGACCCAGGTGTTGCAGGAGAGGAAAGTATAGTACTTGAAGGACGACGTGGACAGAGAAGGAACAGATACCGGCCCATGTTGCCGTCGTAGAATTTCCTCCAAACAATACAAGTCCGCCGGATGAGCACATTGATGGATAATACGCAGGTTGCCGAAAGCAGAAGCGCGATGTGATGATTTGGTACCGACAGAGCAAGCGCCTCTTTTGAGTGGCAGACGGCGAAAGAGTCAATGAGAGGTATCACGCAGGGTCTTCCCACGACAGATGGGGTCTTGGCTTTTCAGACTTGGCATACATGATCACGTACGGATACAGCGAGAAGTGGAAGAATGCGGAGACCGAGACATCGGCGAAGGTATTCTGGTCGAGACAAGAGACTTTTGGGCGACTTTGGGGAGCTCCGAGAGAAGCCGCTTGGCGCTGTCAAATTTGCATCACAATCCTTTTGGTACACTAAAGTAATTTACCAAACATCAAACCATGTATTATTTCCTTGTTATTGAGCAGTGAGCACACGGAGCGATGAGGCGCGGGCAAACAGTTCCTGGGTACCTAGTGATTGGTCTACTCTCCCGTCATGCCGAGACCGGTCAAGATAGGATCGGACGGGAGGTAGCATCATCATCTCATCATCATCATCATCATCATCATTTATCATCGCCACCACATCATCATCATCAACTCATCACTATCATCGACAGCGACGAGAACAAGATTCCGTCCAATGAGGAAGGGGGGGGGGGCGGTATTCTGCTTGGCATAGAGGCTTTATGCTACCCAGCCGTTCATTATTCATACGGGGATTCTTAAAAGCCAATCATGAGAAGTGAAGTGATAAAAGGGTTAAAAATACATACAAGGTAAGGACCATTTTGTCGATCGCCATCTCTTCGATATGGATGGTTGCATCGTACATGGGATTTTATGCAGTAAATAATATGGAGTGTAACTTACTTTAAGGTAATGCACCATCCCTTAGCTCTGATCTCGAAATACTTACCTTACTTACCATATTTACTACGGAGTACCTACTCCATTCACTTTTTATTACGCCTAGCATCTCCATCCGTACGGGATTACGGATTCGCATTTTCCATGGATACCCATTTTGTCAATAATACTCTAATCAATAATCATCTGACTGGTTGTTCCTCCACACTCCATACCGGACAATGTCCATGATGGGAAAGGCCATTTGGTAAAGATGAAAGACTATCATGATTTTGGTCCAACCAACTGTTAGCCGTCAGGTACAATGATCTAGCACCCAATCAGCTCGATTCTTCATTCCCAATGCGCATTATTACTGTAGCAGCTCCTTTTCGTTGTTTTCTTATCCTTCCTGTCCTGTTTTCTGGAGCCTAATGTTGTAAGAAGTCCGGAAATTTATTCAAGCAGCCCACTTGCTAAGCTATGAACAGGCTAGCTCATTGGGGGTACGGTACATGCAGACGCGCAAGTCTCAAGCCCCACATGAGTCAAGTAATTTCTCTGTGAACAAATGTACGTAGATGCTACAGCTTGAAGGTCCATAGCTCAGGGTTACGCCGGCAAATTCAACTTGAAAGCTCCATCTTTCGCTGAGAGAGATTACAGATGCTGGATGCTTTACCCAGCTGCCAGGTCACCAGCACCTGAACTTTCCATCTTCATGGCGGCACGGAACCCTTTCTTCCAGAAATACCCTCGACTTTCATTCTCAGACTCTCTCAATCATCTAATCCTCCGTGCTCGTGCTCGGGCATTCTTGACTCTTCCGTCGTGTCGGCTCTTGGATGTGAAGTGCGGTGAGTCGCAAGCTCCGTCGTGCCTTCCAAATCCATCTCAACAGTTGACCGCTTTCGGCTTATTCACCTTCCTGCGCCCAAGATTTCATGTTGGCCCTCAACATTTTAGACTTTTCAAACATCAGGCGTCCCTTTAACCGTGCTCTAAGCGTGTGATGAGAATTCGTGCTCGAGGGTTTCCCAAGCAATCATTTTTCCCCGTTTAGAAAAGTCTATGATTATCCGAAGGTACGTACTTTGAAAACAAGAGGTCTTTCCATCCCCGTTTCTTGCTTTTGTTCCACATCTGAGACACCCGAGACATCTGATGTTACGAAGTCAACTTGGGCATCACGCGGAAGACAGCATACTTGAGAAGTCTTCGGAAGAGACGGACAGCTTGAGAAACCTAACACATGGCGCCGTCCTGTATTGGCAAACTGATGGCGCCATCAACAAAACTCTACCTACCCATGATCTTCAGTCGAACCAACATTCTCGTGAGCTCTTTTTCGAGTTGTAAAGGAGCCTTTGCAAACTCAGTCCGCCAGAATCACTACCATACACCTCATAGGCTTCCGAACTGTTTATGGTTCTCGAGCGTACTGAATGGAACATGATCTTACAGGTGATTCCCAAATTGCTTGTCGCATTATCTCGCCTCAGGTTCATCACCACGCCGTTGGTAAGGGAGGAAGACAGGTATCGACATGCTGAAACCATGGATTCCTTGTCAGTCAAAAAATGCCTTGGTGCATGGCCAATTGCTCAGGTGCTACACTATGTCCGCTTGATAATCTGAATAGACTTCTACCCCAAGTCGCATGCTTAATTCTTGACCAATCAGTCATTTGGATGCCTCACTTTGCAGAAGCTTTTCCTCGCCAATTAACTCAAGCAATTCGGGATACAAAACCTCTACGGCATTGCAGTAGTAGCTAGGAAACAAACCGGGCTACTGAAGTTCCCCCACAAGTATTCTCTCACCGCCCTTCCTGAAGAAATCCGCGATCCACGTCATATGAATATAAGCGCTTAAACCTACGCATTGACTAGAACTCTGATAGCTGCATTGCATCGACCGATCGAAGTCTCAATTTCTTCAACAACAAAGGATTTCCTCGGCAAACTGAGCGGCTTGTCGCTACACTTTAACTTAAAATGAACGGCAGGGAGTCGCTTGCGATAAATGGCAAAGGGAATTTTCCATACAAGGATGTCAATACGGAGGCGTAACGGTAGTCTCTGCATAGTCCCGAGCTCGAACGGGGTTTGTAGATAGAAAGCCCCAAGAGCACACCAATTTCACATTGTGGTCCAACAATGGCGGATGGGATATCGTGACTACGTATCAGAGGCCATGGTAGGTTGTTTCACCTTGACTTTTGGGTGACCATCCTCCTGATAGGCCAGGTACTCGCAGCGGATAATGACATCTTCAAAGAACTATGGGTAAGCCCCACATGAAGCCTCTGCTAGGTAGGTACTGCAAGGACGCTGATCTGCACGTCTGACAGCGGCCTGATGCATAAGAACTCTCCTTAAATTCAACCAAATGCGGCCCCTTCGGACGTGAATGGTATGGGACCATGCAAAAAAGCCAAAGAAGCTCATACTGAGTTACTGCACGGTTTGGATTGCTGAGTTTCTGCAGCTTTGACAGCGGGTAGCAGCATTCAAACCATGCCATCAATGTCCGGAACATTTTCAATATCCGGGGTGCTTCCGACAGCGACACTAACCGATTATAGTGACGCTTCTTTTTCAACGTATATTCAGCATCAGGGACCATCACCTACATTTTGACAGCGCTCTGCTGCATAGTTTGCACCTAGTCACGATTCATCCTGTCAACCGATCATGGGAGGCCACCGAATGCTAATGACCGTGAAATTACCAAGGTTGGCCATCTGCATACTCGACAGCTGTATGCTGCATAACTCGTAGGTTTTGGCCACTGAGAGAGACAACTTACAGCGGAAACTTACATATAATTGTGTCAGATAGGATCAAACTCAAGCACCTGCAAGTTTGACAGCGCTTTACTGCATTGCCCTACTGCACCGCTATCTCCACCATCGTATCGTAATTGGGTCACGAGTCCAGCGAGCAGCGGATTTAAAGCCCAAGGCTGGGCACCTGCACGTTTGACAGCGGCCTGTTGCCTGCAGTTGCCTGGTCTGGTGCTAGACAGATACGACCAAGCGAAGCATACCCAACAGCGGCGACTTATATATCACTTTGACTTTTAAGCTGGTCGGTTGTCTAGTCCCTGTGCAGTCTGCGCATCTTCTAACTACGTCCAAACCTTGACATTTACCATGTGTAGCCTGATGCTCCACGGTTTTCATTTCCCAGACTGGACATGCTTATCAGAAGCTTATTATTACAATCTTACAGACCATTGGAACGCTTCCATCACCCCCGGATAGCTGCAACCTTCTTTCTTCCGTGGTTCGACGAACCAGCTTTTCACTTGCGATACCATCTCAGATGCCAACCTGGACCCCATATTTGCCATCTCGATGAATCTTGATGGCTGATGCCACATCCGCGGCCTCCCGTCGTGTTCCGTCCTTCTCTGTAGGATTAGGGTAAAACACGGTTGGCGCTCGAGCAATATTCTACATATGCAGGCCCCCGCGGGCGGCTGAAACAAAATTAGGCTGCATGCAACGCCAGCTGTCAAGAATGCAGATGGGGCGATCTGATCCTCCTCTCCAGCCTCCTCCTCCTCCTCTTCCTCCCCTCGGTTGCCTAATAACCCTACGTACTCTATTACCCCCACTAACGAATTGTTCGCATCTGACCTCGATTGGTCCGTTGGGCAGCTAGCCTTGCATAAATCCCAATCTGTCCCCTGGGTCTTGGCAGCCGTTGCAGCTCCGTTGGTGCCAATAGTCTCACCCTCTCATCCAAGCAATTCGCAGCGGCTGGTGGCGCAATCAAAAAGGAAAAAAAGGAAAACAACGGATCTGCGCACATCATTTTATGGGGAGAAATCTGCGATAACGTATGTACGGTGCGCTGATCGTTTGGCTTAGTCCTGCCTTTTCAGATTTTTTTTTTCTTTTTTTTTTTTTCGGGTTTTCCTTACTCCATGCATTCCTTTTTTTTTTTTGGTTTCATTCATCCCTTAGCGTTTCGGTGACATACGGTGGCCTTGGCCATTGGATCGGTGATGGGGATGGGATCAGGGGCGTGGCCCGATGTCGGCGCCGCTAGAATCCTGTGTACCTGGATGTACATACGAAGGCACGGACCTGAATAATTCCTTGGGGGATGCCCCCTTGCCCGGTGCTAAGCTACTCTTACCTTCTGTATGTAAACATGGTAAGGTGTGAGGGTTAGGGGGTGGAAGCTGGACGGGCTTGTCTTGTTGCTGGTGGAAGAAGAGATGCCTTGTGCTTTATGCTCCGTACTCTTGATGGGTCCTCTTCTCTTCTCTCTCACTCTCACAGTTAGCATCCACTATTATCATTATTCTTCGTACCTGTATCGTGCGAGCACTTATTTTTCTGAGACAAGCTCAACTCTTGTATATCGTACACATTGCATTCATTGCCCTGTTCCATATGTGTTTCCTCAGCGTCAATTTTGCTTCACCACGACGCCCATCACATCCATCCTTTCCTTCCTCATCCCATGACCGCTCGCTCGGTACTGTGCGAGCAGTTATTTTTTTGGGAGACAAGCTCAACACTTCTTCTTTCTGTACCTTCTCGCTGCGTTCCATCCATCCATCCATCCATTTTGCCTTGTTCCACTTGACTTTCTGAAGCGTTAATCCCTCACATCCATCCATCTTTCAACTGATTGATGCTCATTCCAATTTCTATATGTACGAGTACCCATCCATCCATCTGCGTTAGTTGATTAAGCAATATGTAGATGATTCGTCACATCCATGCCTCTCTTTCTTTCTCTCTTTCTTTCTCTCTTTCTTTCTCTCTTTCTTTCTCTCTTTCCGTCCTCTGTTTCTCTCTTCCTTCCTTCCTTCCTCCTGTTCATAACCGCATCCCATTCCCGCCATCCGAGATATCTCTCTTCCTGGGGCATACTTTCCTTCAAATGTCTAACAAACAGCTAGTTTTACAGAATGTGCGTCGTCGTTTTGTGTGAGAGGAGAAGGCCGTGTCTGGGATGGGAGCGGGTGGGGGAAAGGGGTGGGGTTTGATGTGATGGGGTGATGGGTCATCATCAGCCAGCAAAGTGTTTAGATATTCTAAAACAGCGGCAAAAGTTGAATCCAACGTACGAGTGTCACTTGATTTGAAGTTAATTGAAAAAAAAGGCGTGGGGAAAAAAGGAATTTGGATATAGATTTCTCTCTCTCTCTCTTGCAACAAAAAAGTTGGCCCTTGTCACTAAAGCACGCTGATTTCAGTCTTTCCACCTTCTCTCATCAAGAACTCGTTTCTTCTTCTGACTAGATGTGTAAAAGCGGAACGGAGCCAACGAACGGACGCCCCCCCTGCCCACTTTTGGGGTCCAATGACCCACATTACCGATCAATCACCCGGCTCAAACCCCTCAGCACATCCCTCATGCCGGGCTCCCCGCCCTCCCCGCCAGCAGCAGCAGCAGCAGCTCTGGCCCTGCCTTGTTGGTCTGTCTGCTCCAAAGCCTCGGCGCTCGTGGCCAGGACCCCGTCCGCCAGCTTTTCCGCGGCGTCCTTGTACGCGCCCAGCGCGTGGACGCTGTGGGCGAACTTGTCGATTTCGAATTCGAGGGGTTGGGTTATGCTGCGGAGGCGCGTGGACGTGGTTGCTGAGAGGGAGGGGTGGGAGTCTGAGGCGAGGGATTGGAGGGTCTCTAGGACGGAGGTTTGGGAGGGTGAGGAGAGGAGGTTGGGGTCGATGGTTGAGGGGGTTGGTGGGTTTGAGGGGAGGGGGGGGAGGAGAATCGCGCTGTCGGGTGGGGGGCGGAGGAGTGACTCCCAGGTTTGGCGCTCGGCTTGCAGACTTGGGTACGGGACAATGTCAGTAGTTGTCTTTTGCGTGAAGGGTGGGAGAGGGGCGCTGTTCATACCGGGCTATCTGCTGTTCCAGGTCTTGTATCTTGGCTAGATTTGAGACGTTCATAGGATTTGGCTTTGGTAATGAAGGTTCTGGTGTTGAATCGTTCTATCACGGAATCAGTATGCTCTGCTTGAACGATCCCTCGCCAAAGATCATTCATACCCTGCTGAACCAGTCTGACATCTCGGACTTCGTTGAGAAATCTTTGAGCAATTGCGATTGTATCTCCCGGGCTGCATGTGTCAGCTAATGATCATATACCTATACCAAGTGACAATACCTGCTAATCTTGCATTTCCGTCTTCCGTTGAAAACACTGGCTTCTCGCCCATCGCTCGGGTTGCACACCAAGTGAGAAGCTGCTTCATTCGTCGAGGTTCTGAGAGCCCATCACTTGCTATGTGCTTGTAAAATTCCGAGCTCTCGACTTCGTCATGAGGCATGGCTGTCGTAGAGTCAGTGTCAACACTTTGGAAACAAGAATGAATTCCGCACCGTTTGATTTTCCAGTGTCAATCAATGAACTTGCCCTTCGTCCCCGCATGCCCAGGCTACTTCTTCGGTTCGCATTCGTCTTCCTCATCTCCTTATTCCGCCGTATGATCGGAGTGTCTGCGAATGGCAGAGCGATCTTCGTAGCATCGAATGAAACCTCGATCGGCTGCGTGTGGTCCTGCGGCGGCTCTTGTCTCACTCTTTCTTGATCTGTATCAGGTTTATCGCTTCCAGGGTCACGCCTCTGCTCGCTGGGCGCACGATCCCTCCTCCTCTTCTTGACAGGCAAAGGTGGTGGATCCGCATTCTCGTGTTCTCCGCTATGTCTTGTACTCCTCCTCTTCGCTGGCTGATCTCCATTTTCAATCGGCGCGGCTCCGGGCGAGCTGGTAGCTTTCTTCTTTGGCCTCCTTGTTGGAGCTGGTTCAGCTCTCTCCTCCTGCACAGGCCCCTCACTAGTACTGGCTAGTACAGCCTCCGCTTTCGCTTTCTTTGCCCGAGTCCGCGTGAATGCAAATCCATCATCTTCTTCGTCATAGGCTAGTGAATTGGTCAGTGAGACTTGTTCGACACATTCTCTACTCTAGTATATCCCTAATGAGGTTGGAAAAGCAGCTTGGTCTCCACCGCCGCATCCAGGGCTGCTCACCGGGTTTCCTTTTCGCTGCCGATTTTGCTCCCGCACCGTTGACGGTGCTCTTTGCTTGCTTCCCTGAGGTATTTGAACGCCCCTTGACTGGCTCTGAATCATGTACTACGCCATTGGTGAATGGTGCGTCCTTATCCTCAAGTCTCGAGCTTCTTCTTCGTCCGCCCCGTGAAGACTCGCTCATTATATGCGGGTTGTTGATCAATTGCAACGGAGCGCGCGTCGCGTAAGCTGTCATTGATGCTGCTGCAGGTGTTGATGATCGTGGTCTATTAAATCAATGACCGCGCGTAGGAAAATTGGAATTGCGAATCTCAAGAGACCTCGAATCTCAGAAAGAGTATGCGATTGCTACTTCCTACTTCGCACGACCGCATACACACTTTGTTAGCCAATTTATCGTTGAGCCGTATTGTCGCAATTCTGGCTTCGAAGTTGTTGAACGTGAGGGGGCGGCAGCTTGAGTTCGCTGTTTACATTTCGTGTTACCGCTAGCCGAATTGGGCTTGGCCCAAAAACTTAGACACGCGACTTTTGTAAGTCCGAGGGGTCCATCTCGTTTCATTCTGAAGATACAAGTATAGGCCCACGAAAAAATTTCGTGATACTCGGTCCTAAATAATAGTTTTATTTGA
>BLJB01000128.1:115281-182335 GCA_013423325.1 Usnea hakonensis
TTTTGATTGGCTCCACATACAATTGGTAGCGTCTTGGCGGTTAGCTCTTTATATATACTGATGAAGCTTGAGCTGGTTTGCGCTAGACTTTGTCGCCAGCAAGGAGTTTGAGGATACTATGCTATGCTGTGCAGAGGGAATTAAGAAGGGCTATTGCTACGGCTTCGCTTTGCTATTTCCATCAAGAGTCCCAATTTTATCTACTGAAGCAGTCGTAAAAACAAACGCAGGTCTACTTCACCAAGCTAGGCTCAGACACCGTCGTCGAGGGGGCGAGACTTCCCTCTATCCTTCGCTTAGCCTCTTGTCTCTCCTCGTTTGTAACATGCTCTTCTTTCTTTGGCATATCAGGCGCATGTTGCGACTGCTCTGGAGAATGCCCAATAGACATCCCAACGCGAAGCTAGCGAAGTGTCAGCCGGTACGACTTAGAGGTCTCGAACCATTTAGGACCCTACCAGAGTCTCCAGAGCCTCATTCGAATTGTCAATCAGGTCATTATCGAATCGCATAGCACCGGGCTCGAAGAGAACCAGAATCGTACTACCTCCAAACTTGAAGTAACCCAGCTCTTCAGCCCGATGGACTTCCTCTCCAGGTTTTCTTGTAATGACCGTGCTGCCGACCATCATTGCACCCACACAGATGACCATGACTCTGCCATGGGAGACAGAATCGATTGGTACTACGACTCGGATGTTCTCACTGTACACATCCAGGGCGGATCGTATAGCCATTGGGTTGACGGTATAGTACTCTCCTTCAATCAATTTGGGCTTATCCAAAACTCCGTCGACTGGTAGATGGAAGCGGTGGTAATCCTGGGGTGCTAGCCTGAAGATACCTAAAGAACCATTAACATACCGCTTTGCATCCTGTGGGTAAGCATTCCCAAGAAGTCGCTGGACAGAGAACTCTCGACCCTTAACCCAGATCTTGGTAGCAGCATCCACACTGTTGAATACAACAGACCGACAATCTGCTGGCGACACTATGATCTTAGGATTTGCTGGAGCCGAGCAAGGTCTTGCGTCTGGCTTTAATTGCCGATAGAAGAACTCGTTAAAGTTTTTGAATTCTTCGAGTGGCTTCCGTAGTTCTGACATGTCGAGTTGGTGAAAGTTGACGAAGCTCTGGATCTCTCGAGCCGAAGTAGGATCATCATATTTTCTCCCTTGCTTGAAACTCATCGACCTAAGCATCTTTCGGACTTGCCATTTGTCAGTAGTGTCCTCTCTATTCGCTGAGTCTTAGACTTACTCCTCTTCTTCTCCATCTCTCTACTTTTTAAACCCTTATACAGCAAACGAATTCCAATTCGAACATATACGCTCATCCTCTCCTCGTTGATCTGCCCTGTCACCCTGTCCTGAACCAAGATGTTGGCTGAATTGGCACCCAGCTTATAACCACCGTATGATATCTTTGTGATGACCTTTGAATACCATTTGCGCTGTGCTTGACTCGAGGTAACGAAGCCTGCCATGACGATATTGTTCACTTGCCTCCAGTCCTGACTTGCGCAAGTGGCAATGTGAGTAATTATATCAGCGTCAGACTTTTTATTCAATCTCGGTTGGTGACATAACGGACATTCACGGATTTCAACCACATGCTCTTCCCCTCGCTCGTCCGTAAGATCGTTTTCCTCTACCAACTCCCCAGATTCACCAAGAGACCCAATATGATCCTGGGAGATGGCAGGAATGGCTGAGCGGTCTTTCTTCGTGTTCAGAGGCTCTTTTGCAATGCCCTCCATAGCTGGCATATCGTTGCCATCATTCCCCTTATCTTCTCCATTACTCTGGGTAGAAAAGTGTGCATTGTCCATGTAGCCTTTCATGGTACCCCCCCAAGTCTTCTTTCGTATCGGCTGATGTAGCTGATCTTCAAGAGCAATGACAGCTTGGTCGTAAGTTAGAACGGGATCAGGCGAATCGCTCGTATCCGAAAATCTCTCAAAAAAATGATCTATTGTTGACTCCTTCAACGTCGAACCCAAGGTGTCAAGCATTGTTGTCAACTCCACTTTACTAAGTCTCGAATTTTCGTCAGAGTCGTATTGCTTGAGCATTGCGCGCCAGAATTGCTGTCGCAAAGCAGGATATGGAAGATATTTTGCTTTGACGAACAGCTGAGGATTATGTTTGTCTTCCCAACGCTCTTTGTTCTTTAAGACGAGAGGGAGAGTGTAGAATTTCATTGAGGGGTCGTCGCTCTGACTCGTATGTTCTTCGCCTGCTTCATGTGGAGGGTCTGAGCTTGCCGGCGTGAGCTGATTCCAGTCACTTTGTCCACCCCCTGAGCTAGGCTGCAGATCTAAGGCCGCGCTAGCAGAAGCCTGAGAACCTTTGGACACACTTGGTGGCTTGGTAAGTTTGTTCAGGCTTGAGGCCGATGAAGTCCTCGATAACGGTATCCGGAATCTCGACTGCTTGGGGGTTGGCAATGCCAAAGAGGGATCTGGAGGCTCTGGGAGGTTGTAGAGACCTGTCTCGGGATCTGCCTCTGGAGCGACGGATGTGACATTAGAAAGGGAGAAGTTGGCGGTCCCGACGAAATCGTTACCCGACAGTTTGTCTCGATCGACAATAGAGAAGCTCATGGAGTAGTTTTGTTCGTGCCTCATGACCTGGAAAACCATCTTCTCGTCGTATACTGGATTCAAGTTGTGGCGGATGACCCGAGTCCTGTATGTTTTCCTCCCTAGAGAAGCTACCACAAACGGATCCATGTCAAACGATGTCCTTGTCACTATCGAGATGCTTAGCAGGAATCGGGAGAGTGAATGAGTAAGGTCTCCTTACTATTTCGCTCGGGAGGTAGATCAGTGATCTTGCATATTTCCAGGAAGACGATACCGACGACGTCAGTGCCTCCAGTGAACTCGTATGCTCTAGCCTTCGCTCTCTTCTGGAGTCGCTTCATCTTTAGTCTCCGCCTCCGCTTTTCTTTCTCGGATTTCGCCGGCTTTGCAGGATCATCAGTCTCATCAGATATTTCAAGGTTCTTTTCATCGGTTTCGTCCTCATCCTCATCGTCATCTTCGAGATCCGGACTATCCAGTCGTGCAAGATCTTCGTCTCCGTCGCCTTCATCCTCTGGACCTATGGAAACCAGCGCCGCGAGCTTGTGAAGAACATCCTGCGGACGTGCAGATGGATCTGAAGTGTCCACTAACGAGAATTGCAGCTGAACCTCGCCAGATATCTTCGTCCCATTCTTTTTCCCCCCTTTCCGTCTTGACTCCAGCGTATACCAGCGCGGCTTTGAGGAGTCAGCTGCCCATCTATAGCTGCTTCACAAATAGCTCACCTCTTGCACCACTCTACCGTTGGCAAAGATATCCTCAACGACGACGTCAAATTCGCCAAGATAATCTTTGCCAAAGCGGTCTCTGTCCCAACAAACTGCCTCGAGCAGTACGCTGTGAATGCCATCTATTGGTAGATCAAAGGATACGTTCCATTCTGGGTTGAGGTTCTTGCTGACGGTAGGAGTGGATTGTTTCGCGTCTCCAAGATTTAAAACGAGGTACTATATTCATCAGCTGGGACCTTACTGCCAATAATGTCGGTGTAACAGAAGAACTCACAGGATCACTGGTGCCACCCTTGTCTTTTGCTGCCAAATTTCTTGCCTTGAACAGTGCATTGATTAGAATCGTGGAAGATAGGGGTAGATGAGGCGTAGCCTACTTACTCTCAAAACTTTGGTCCTGAGGACCAAACCCTTCGCTTCTGTGGGCATCCGCATGGGACTTGTGCCCCTGCTGTCAGGTTGACTCGTAACCCCACTTTTGCCATTGTAGCTCTTTAGACGATTTGGTAGACCGATGCGGACCATGGTGTGCAACGAGTAATGTCAAACACGGAGGCTATCCCAGGACACTTCCAGCAAGCCTAGTTGTCAGACCTCAGGGTGTCGCCAAGCCGGCTATTGATGAATGAGGAAGGCCTGGGATACTGCGGGGAACGCCCTTCATGTGATCTAGGAAGTGGCAGACATAAGACCTCTGAGAGGCAAGACAAGATAATCAGGAGGAGACGGAATCCAGGCCCTAAGAGATGTAAAGAAATGGTTAGTGCTGTTTGAGAACAGGGTTAACTCTATGCTAGTTGTCTCCAGAAGGCGTTGCCTTACTCCGTATGTTCCGAGGTTCACTTGTGGGGCAGCACTTTCATCTGCGGAGCGGGAATAGCCGTCCTTGCAATCCGATATATTTATTGACAACTCTCCTATTCCCCTGCCTCAAAAGAATTTCTCTACAATCATGGATCCTTTTTCGGCCGAGGGGGGTTAGCATCACCCAGAATCAATACAAAAAGACCTACGAAGTGCTAATGACTCACCAGAGCTACTCAACATCCACAATGCCTTCCACCAAGGGCAATACCATACAGTAGTTGATTTCGACACCTCTTCTCTCTCCCCAGAAAACAAAATTCCAGCCCGCATACTCCAGCTGCGAGCTCAGATTGCTGTGGGTCAAGCCAAAGAAGTCCTTGCAAGTATAGGGAGAGAGGGCAATGCGCCAGACTTTGCTGCTGTGAAGGCGTTCGCACAGTACTCATCAGGCAATACTTCCAATGCTGTCTCTGAGATTGAAAGTCTAGTTGAAACGGAGTCGGAGAATACAACTGTGCAATTACTGGGTGGGACGGTCCTACAGGCTGCGGGGAAAACGGAGGAAGCTCTGTCGCTATTGAGCAAACATCAGGGAAATCTTGAGGCGTACGGGATCAGCTTTTTTTACACCACTTTAATGCGTGCACGGACGCTGATAGGGACGTATGATACAGAATAGCTCTCATCGCGCAAATACATCTCCAGCAAAACAGGACGGACCTAGCCCTCAAGGAAGTCCAAGCAGCCCGCAAATGGGCCCAAGATAGCTTGCTTGTGAACATTGCCGAGTCGTGGGTTGGTCTACGGGTGGTATGTCACTACTGGCCGAGCTTTGGTCTTACCTTGGAAGACAGAAGCTGATGTCTATATGTACTTGCAGGGCGGCGAACGATACCAACAAGCTTTTTATGTCTTCGAAGAAATGGCCCAAGCGCCTTCCACTTCCGCAACCAAGTCACTAGTTGGCCAAGCCGTCGCAGAGCTGCATCTGGGACGATTACCAGAAGCCGAAGCAGCGCTGCAGCAGGCCGTACAAAAAGATCCAAATGACATGGAGGCTCTTGCGAACTCGATAGTATTGGGTGTAATTTCAGGCAAAGATACGAGTGAGCATACCTCAAGCTTGGAGGGCATAGCGCCTGAGCATCCACTTTTGGTTGACTACCAAGAGAAAAGCTCGTTCTTTGATCAAGCGGCGGGAAAGTACTCTGCAAAGGTAGCATCATGAAGGCCGCCGGGTAAAAGCAAGGCGTTGGGAGCTGGAGCCAGATTCCAGGGGAATTACAATAGACGAAGGAGTCTTGGAATTTGGAAGAGTGAAAGATCTGACTCATTGTTCTCGCATCTCCTTGCCCGCACCCTGTTGTCTTTCTCAAACAGCCTCATTCTCGTGTCTCCATGCATTCTTACTTTCTATTGGCGGTGCGACGACCAATGCACCTGCTCCCAACAATCTGACTAATGCTCGTAGATGGAAACAAATTTCTTTTACAGCTCACCATTTCGGAAATCTACAAGACGCCGAGCCATTATAACGGCCTTTCCTACGCAACTTCCTGTTTCCCATCATCGGCGATTGGGACACTGTGCCTATCTGCTCAGGCAAATTGTTAAGAAGCTAAGGTAGTGTCTGATAGTATCGATTTCAACCCCGCACTCTGCCCGCCGGGGCTGACTCACTTTCTCGGTGTCGATAACGACCAGAACAACGGAGTGAGCAAAATTCCAAAGACTTTTAGAATTGTCGCATCACTCGTCAGGGAAGTCTAATACTTGGGACTCGAATCAATTTCCCGCTTCACCTGCACATATACTGAGAATAAATGTAGGAAGCAATCGCAGAGACAAGATTACCAGTGCGGATTCGGAGCGTAATTATGTTCCCAGTCTTTGGGTTTGAAGACCGCTACGTCTTAGATGTCAAACAATCGGCAGGCTGCCCCAAATCTCCATTCGATTGGCGATGAAGACAATGGACTTCATACCAGCACCACCAGGTTCTCCCGACGACAAAGTGGAAATTTCGAGGTCGTCAAGAACAAGCTTTGAACTAAACGGGAATACCTTAGGTCTGTCATTGAGTATAGACTCTCATTCATTATTATTAACCAGATACGAAGTACCTGCTCATGATCATCGCTGGCTTCGGTATTCAAATCCACTTCCACGCAAATTGAAAGATTATCACCCAATCATTAGGCTTGCCCGAACTTGGATCACCCGCCTCTAACATCCTCCGAAGGCTAAAGAGCCTCAGCGAAAAGTAAATTTGATACTTTGGAAAAGCCTTGTGGAAAGCTATGATCATCAGACTAGAAACCTGGTGTGGGCTAACGTCCAGGGTACACGCTACACCTATAGCCTCTACTCTATGCGACCCGTCAATTCAAGTACGTATCGTCATCATCTTAAATGACGGTCGAGACGGGCGGTCAACAAGCGCGACCAATCCAACTTGTAAATCAAAAGTGCCTGCAGCGTCTACGATGAGGGCAGAAGGCGATTCACAGTAAAATGCGATAGAAAAACGAGACCGTGAGAAGACCGAGATAAATTATACCGTACCTGAATACTGAGGGGTGGTCCAACACGTGCTTACCGCTTCCTGCCGTCCGTGTTGCATGGTTCGGGGAAATATCTCCATGCCTCCCCCTGGCCACTGCTTATGCTGAAGCTTTTTACATACATGGCCTGACCGAGCACGTGCCGCTCCACTAGAATTGGAGTTTGAAAGCCTCCTGCACTTTGAGACGAGGTTACGAAGGCATCGCGGAAATCAGTAGCTTTGCCGTCCAAAAGTCAAATGCGATTTAGATGATGTTTCCTTCCGGGATTTAGTTACACTTTACACCAGTTGATAGGTTTGCTAGTACCAGTAACGAGGCCACATCAAAAACAACGGCGCAAGTCCCGTACCGGTAATCTACTAATTCACAAAAGGGATCTTTGGCCTGAGGGTCTGGTCGCTGTCGATGTCCCTCGTCTTTCATCTGTGTTTTCCCCCACAAGTTCTTGTCTTTGTGATTGCAATTGGCCAGGATCAAGCCAATTTTGGTCTGAATGTCTTTATGACGCCGATTTCTCTTTCAACCTCCTCGTCTGTACTAAGCGATCAATGCATGTTCCCAATATACTGCGAGCGATGCCGGAAAAGGATTCGTATGAGATGATGGAGTTGGAAAAGTCAAGAACGGAATCCGCGCTCTACGATAACCCTTCGAGGATGTACGACGACCCGGGTAGGATTACGGCGGAACACGGAATGCCACTTGACGAAGCTGCGGACATGTACGGCGACGTGAAGACAGCTGAAGAACATGGCTATGTGAGTCGTGGGTACGTTGACAAAGCATCCCGCTCTTGGGCTCCTATAGAATGACGGCCACTCTAGCCTTAAATCGCGACATGTTCAATTTCTCGCTCTCGGTGGTGTTATCGGCACGGGCCTGTTCCTTGGTATCGGACGAGCCTTTACCACAGCTGGACCTCTCAGTCTCTTACTCGGGTATTCCTTTACTGGCGCCGCTGTCTATGCCATGATGCAGTCCCTTGGCGAAATGGCGACATGGCTACCATTGCCGGGTGCTATTCCACAATTTTGTGCTAGATATGTTGACGGGGCAATGGGCTTCGCTGTGGGATGGAATGTGAGTCACTGTCACTAGTACTCATGCGTAACAGCAGCCTGACATGGATTTCTAGAACTGGTATTCAAATTCCCTTATCCTCTGCGCAGAAATCGCGGCGGCAGGCGTTGTGATTCAATTCTGGAACGGAGCTGAGGACATTAACGTAGCAGCCTGGGTCACCATAATTATCGTTGCGATCGTTGTCTTGAACACACTCTCGGTCTCTATATACGGTGAAGCTGAATTCATCTTCGCAAGTATCAAAATCCTTGCGATCATTGGACTCATCATCTTCGCCTTCATTATTGACCTGGGCGGAGGGCCGACGCGTGACCGACTCGGGTTCCGCTACTGGAAGAATCCTGGAGCAATGAAGGCATATGTTGCAGACGGCGACTTGGGTCGTTTCCTTGGCTTTTTTTCGACGTTGGTCAATGCCGCCTTTTCGTACAGTGGTGTTGAGATATGTGCAGTGGCCGCCGGAGAGACCGAGAATCCAAGGCGCAACATTCCAAAAGCTGTTCGCCGTGTATTCTGGCGCATCTTATTCTTCTATGTCATTGGCTCACTTGCCATTGGTGTCCTCATCCCATACAATGAGTCACGACTCCTGAATGCTATCCAGCAGAATAATTCTGGAGGTGCCGCTTCCCCATGGGTCATTGCCATCTACCGTGCCGGCGTGCCCGTTTTACCTTCAATCGTCAACGCTGTCATTATCATCTCAGCAACTTCGGCTGCCAATTGTTACCTTTACACGGGATCCCGTTATCTTTACGCACTTGGGCAAAACGGCCAAGCGCCAAGGTTTCTGTTGACATGCTCCAGAAAGTAGGTCACATTCTCTGATCTCTTTCATCATGGCCAACCCCGCTAACGTCTGCTCACCAGGGGCGTTCCATACTGGTGCATCGGGATTACCGCATCCGTCTCCCTGCTGTCCTACATGTCTTGCACTGCTGGCTCTATGAAAGTCTTTCAATGGTTCCAGAATATTTCAGCAATTACCTTTTCCTTGACCTGGATGTCCGTCTCTCTTGCATACATCAAATTTTACTATGCTCTGCGCGCGCAAGGCATCAGCCGCGACACGCTCGTCTTCAAGTCTCCATTCCAACCCTATACCGCCTGGTTCTCCCTCTGTTTCTTCGGCGTGGTTGTTGTGTTCAGTGGCTTCTACACGTTTCCTAGCAAGACAAAGGGATTTGATTTCAAGGACTTCATCACTGCATATGCGGGCTTGGCTATGTATGCTGTGCTATTTGTTTTCTGGAAGGTCTTCAAGCGCACACGGTGGGTCAAACCGGAAGAAGCAGATATACAGACTGGGAAGGCGGCACTGGACGTAGCGGATGGACAATGGCCAAAGAGGATAGCCAATAATTGGTGGGAGAAGGTCTGGTACTTCATTGCATAGGCTGAGATGTATATAGCATTTTCCAGGCACATAACACAATCTCAATAAATTCTAAATTAAAGTACCTACTTGCTCGAGAAAATTAGCGGGTACGGAGTACATCGAGCATGGGCAGATGTATCTTCTGCCGGGTATCAACACTGCCGTCTCCAATGAGAAGGAGGAATTGTATATGCAATAAGAGATATCAGCATACTCATACAGATTTTTGTTCGGATCTGTAGAATACGCGTGAACGGAAGTTTCCTCGTAAAATTGTTTGTGTGGCCGAGGATGCGAGGATGCCCCATTTGGCTCGTCACCCACCGGGGAATTTAGCATCAAATGCAAGCGAGATTTGATACCCACAAACTTTTTTCGTGAAGCCTAAAAGACCAATACAACTACAACCAACAGCTTGATATCGACAACGAGGCATAACCGTTAATATGGTGAGTTTTATACTCGAGCTTATAGCAGTCCTTATATGCGAGGAAATGAGTCCATGCAAGATGCTTCGGTATGGAATCTGAAGCGTAAATTGCTGACTCCGGGTTGTGACACAGCCTTTCACCAAGCTGGTCAAGAATAGCGCCTACTATAGGTGAGCATCGTTTGTATCCCCTAGAGCTAGCTTCTGACAAAAGGGCAGCCGCTATCAAACCAAGTACAAGCGTCGTCGAGCAGGAAAGACCGACTACTACGCCCGCAAGCGTCTGATCACCCAGGCCAAGAACAAATACAGCGCTCCTAAATACCGTCTCGTGGTCCGCTTCACCAACAAAGATATCATCTGCCAGATAGTCACCTCTGAGATCACTGGGGATAAGGTTTTCTGTGCCGCCTACGCTCACGAACTCAAGCGGTATGGTGTCAAGCACGGTCTCACCAACTGGGCAGCCGCCTACTGCGTTGGGCTTTTGATCGCCCGCCGTGCTCTCTCAAAACTTGAACTCGCTGATACGTTTACCGGTGTCGAGGAGGCGGATGGCGAATACAAACTCACCGAAGCAGCTGAGCATGAAGGCGAGGACCGTCGCCCGTTCAAGTGCTTCCTTGACGTCGGCCTCGCTCGTACCTCTACCGGTTCTAAAGTCTTCGGAGCCATGAAAGGAGCATCAGACGGCGGCATCTTTGTTCCCCACTCAGAAAATCGATTCCCTGGCTACGACATCGAAACCAAAGAGCTCGATGCTGAAACCCTACGCAAATACATCTTCGGCGGTCACGTAGCAGAGTACATGGAGACTCTCGCTGATGACGACGAGGAGCGATACAAGTCGCAATTCCAGGGCTACATTGATGATGAGATCGAGGCTGATGGGCTTGAGGAAATGTACCAGGAGGCCCACAAAGCTATTCGGGAGGATCCATTCATGAAGGATGAGGAAGAGGAAGAGAAGAAGTCGAAAGATGAGTGGAAGGCGGAGAGTAAGAAGCACAAGCTAAAGAAGATGAGCTACGAGGAGAAGCAGGAGAGGGTCAAGGCCAAGATTGAGAAAGTCAAAGAGTCGATGTAAGGTGGGCCTGTAGCATGAGAAAGCTTGCTAGATGGCGTTGGGATATGTTAGGCAAGGAGGTAGAGCTAGAAGAACGAGCAGGCAGCGAGCAGGCAGAGGAAGGCAAAGCTACCTGACTGACAGGCTCGGAACATCTAATCACACTGTTGGGATGTAACCAAATCAAACATCCAAGTACATAACCTTTGCTGTCCTGATCACCTCCATCGCGTGATCTTCGCTCTCGAATGACTGATCCTTTCCCACGCCTAGCCATCTCTTGTCTCCACATTTCCAGAGAATCAATACAATGAAGCAGCATGAGTTTGAAGCTAGACTGACTGAATTTGGAGACCTCGGACGTCTTTTTTGTAGTAAGATTACTTTGGGAGTGCACAAACGGGGAGTTACTACTACTGGACGGATTCGCTCGGTGTAATCATTCGCCCCGAACCTTCAAGCCAAGGACAATCAGGATTCTCGAATCTTCACGTTGACCATGTAAGCAGAGAATACCCTTCTATGTGCATTACCGACATAATTATTTTCGCATCTGAAGAGGACTCGTTGATAATCTTCATGTGAAGAAACATGCCGTCTTTGCATCAATAACATCCCCACTTCGCCTCGATAGGCCACCCGGCATGACCCCGCAAATCGCCATGCTGGGCGTATCATCAACCATGTCACTCTGATCTTGACACAAAACGGCGTTCCAACCCTTGGTCAAAGTTCATAGTGATTCATATGGAAGGCATACACGGTGTTGACGTGAGCTGGTTACACCACTCGCCCAAAGGTACGCAAATATCCTTCTCACGGCTCTTCATCAAATAAACACCAACGGGGAGGTCAGACGATACCGAGACTGGACGCTGGCGCCAGCGTCTCTCTTTGACGACTGCACCGATTGATTGCTAATGATTGCACAGATCACTATTCAAAAAATGCCTCAGTCTCCCCCCAAATCGTAGACGAGAAAGCGTACCCAAGCAAACCCGATCCTTCACCTAGCAAAGATGAGCCAACTGTTCCCGAAGCCAATGGATCTCGTGCTACACATTCCCTGAGCCATATACATCGTCCTCATGTCCTTCATCGTGCGAGTTCAGAGAAAGTCGAGCCAGGTCCTAGCTCTCCCAGAAATCAGAAAGATCCTAGAGCAACCCCAATTCCCCGACGGAATTCGTGGATGTCAAGTATAAGCTCGAAGTTCTCCCCTGGCTCAAATATACCCGCCGGCAGCACAGGCTTGCCATCGCCTCCTGCCTCCAAGTCGCCACCCAACAATACTCAGCCCGAACTCTCAAATCCCTTTGGCGCAGCGGTCACACCAGCTGCTAAAGATGCTAAAAAACAATACACCCCCCCGTCCACCCCACCAGCTGGAGGCAAAGGTGGGCATACATTTATACAGAGTGCACTGAGACGGTTGGGCTCTAGCGGTGGCGGCAGCACGGCAAAGGCTGCAGGTTTAGGTGGAGTCTGCCCAAGAAAGACAATGAATGTGGATCCGTACCGTGAAAGATGTGCGCTGCCAGATCTGGACCTTAAAAAGTTGCGTAGGGTGGCATTCTGTGTCGACGTGGAAATTGCAGGCGCAGCGCAGTATACGGAAGAGGAACCGCAAGCACCACTTGAACCGTCCTTGACAGCGGAATCGAGCCTCTCCAAACTGGAGCACGAGCTGGCAGCGAAAAAAAGAAAGGACCAGAAGCTGAAGAAAGGAGAGGGTGCTGCGCTGAAGAATCCAAATACAGTGGCAGAGGAGAAAGAGAGGGAGGGCGTTATAAAAGCTTCCCAAGAAGTAGCGACACCCGCACTGCCCGAGAAATCCCAAGAATATGAACCTCCAGAAGGAATTGAAGTCAAGGAACCTACCAGAAAGAAGGCAAAGAAGAAGCGCTCCGAGGACGAACGGAAAGAGCGCAAAGAGCGGAAGCGCCAGGAAGCACTGGCCAATGGTTCGATACCCAATGAAGTACGTGGAGAGGGCAGTAATAGTAGTGCTAATGATACATCGACTGGCACTGATACTCCGCCAAAGTCTCAAGATCGACCGACCACCGACCCTCTACGGATATATCGACGGTGTTGTCAACTAAGAGAGACGCCCATCTTGAAACGAATTGTTGAGCAGATCTCCTTGCCATCTGCCTGCCATATCACGACGCCAGGAATTCTTTCAAACTTGGATCTGTCAGGTTACTGGATGCAACTTCCAGATCTCATCACTCTTGGGGACTACTTGGCCGTAGTGCCTGTCAAGAGATTGGTACTGGAGAATTGTGGCCTGGGAGATGAGGCTGTACGCGTCATACTTGCTGGGCTTCTTGCTGCGAAGACACCGGAACAAGCCAAACACAACAGAAGATTAGCAAAAAAGAAAGACGGCGAGACCAGGGAAGTGACACAGCAGCTCGGCGTCATCGAGAAACTGATACTCAAGGATAATCCAAAGATTGGGAAGGAAGGCTGGCGACATATTGCTCTGTTCATTTACATGTCTCGGACTTTGAAAGGTATCGATGTGTCCATGATACCTTTCCCGAAGTCATCAGCAATGGCAGATAGCGTCACGCAACAAAACCACGGTCCTCTCCATCACACTGCCCCTTCTGGTCCAATGGAACTGTCAACGCTGCTGCAAGAAGCAATTTCCGAGCGACTTGGAGGAAGTCGTTTGGAGGAATTGGTCATGGCCGAGTGTGGTCTGAGCACAGAGTGTATTGGAAAGGTCGTTGAAGGTGTCATGACATGCGGTTCCACCAGGCTTGGTCTTGCGGGTAACAATATCACTCGAGAGGGCTTAGGGCACGTCATACGCTTTCTACAAAGTGGAAAGTGCGAGGGTCTTGATCTCGGCGGCAATGATCTTAGAGAAGACCTAAACATGCTGGCCGAGGCGTTGGACGCAAAGAATAATACAATATGGGCACTGAGTCTTGCAGACTGTAACCTTGCGCCATCATCGCTCGAATCCCTCCTCCCGGCTTTGGTAAAACTTCCTAACTGCCGCTTCATCGATCTGTCTCACAACCGAGATCTTTTCCTTTCTCGACCGACTGCTCTTGGGTTGATTCGAAAATACGTACCTCGAATGCCCATGATCAGAAGACTACACCTCATGGACGTGGCAATGACACCCGAGGATGCCATTGCTTTGGCAGAAATTTTGCCAGAAATCCCAAATCTGGCCCATCTCAATATTCTGGAAAACCATCGTCTTTTGCCGTTGGCATCCGCGAAGACCGAAGCAATGCAAGAAGAAGCTTGTGCTCTGTACGCTTCTTTAATGGCTGCAGTGCGTGTCTCAGACTCGATTATATGCATTGATGTTGACGTCCCGAGTCGAGATTCGAGTGAGATTGTCAAAGCTTTGGCGAAACAGGTCGTGGCTTATTCGCTGAGGAACCTCGAACGCCTACCTCTAGCGGAAACGTCAAACTCAGCTAAAGCGGCAATGACTGAACCTCACGGCGGCGAAAATCAATTAACAGTGCCAGATATCCTGCTGCACCTCGTAGGCCACATCGACGGCTTTCCAGAGAATCATGACAACGACGAACCAGCCCCTGATGATGACTATATTGTCGGCGGCACAGGCGTGGTCAAAGCTCTGGATATCTGTCTAAACAGAGCTGTTGATGGGAGAAAAGATTCCAGAGATCTGTCACCATTGGAAAGCGGCACTGGGACGCCAAAGAAGGTCCTGCAAGGAGACGAGGTTTCGAAGGGCAAAGCCCGAGAGATGTCAAAGAATCTGCTGGATAGCGCGAGGAAGATTAGGGCGAGGTTACAGCCGGCTCTGATTAAGGAGGCCAAGGGCGGAAACGATTTAAGCTACCGTAAGTGTCCATCTTGCCCTTCATTGTCCACGACTCTGACATCTCTTCTAGGACGTCTCCAATTCCTTGACTCCACTCTCGACCGCATGATTGAGCGGTTTGAAAATGAATACCCGGAGACTCGTCTACCCAAACCGACTACCACGCCGACCGAACCCTTCTCTGACGACAACGCTAGCCTCTCCTCCTCTCCTGAACAATCCACTACCCTCATCCACCCCACTCCCACCTACCCATCCCTCCGACGCGCCTCCCCGGACCAAGAAGACATTGACGACAACGCCATCCCCCTCATCCGTCCCGCCTCCGTCTCCCGCCGGAACTCCTCCCCCAGCCTCGCCTCCCGGCAGGCCCAAGAAGAAGGCCGCATGCACCGTCTCGGCCAGCGCGTCAAACGCGACATCCTCCGTCCGGAACACGAAGACTACGCCCACGGCACGACGGGTGCGGAATCCCCGCCGGCGCAATATCTGCAGGACTTGCGCAGCCGCATCGAGGCGTTTGAGGGCGGCGAGATCAAGGACCGGGTCGAGACGCTGGGGCCGGAAACGGTCTTCGACATGATTGGCGCGACGGCGGAGGAGCTCGCGGCGTGGGAACGGGATGATCCGGAGGGGTTCGAGAGGATCAAGGAGGCGAAGGGGAATGCGTTGGCGTTGTATGTCGATCAGAAGGCCGGCTCGGGGTTCCCGACGAGAGAGGATTCGCTGCCTAAGCGGAAGGATTCAGCAGAGTGAGATGTGATTCGTCGTCGTCGTCCTCCTCCTCCTTGTATCCCTTCTTCCCATCTCATCTCATCTTATATTTCTATCCATCTATCTGTCTCCACCCACCCACCCACCCCTTCTTTGAACACTTTCTGGCCATTCATTAGCTTCGCGTGAGTGAGGGAGGGATCAGTCCTGCCTTGCGTTGCCGAGCCGAGCGAGCGATTTTTTGTTTTTTTTTGTTTTTTTGTGATATAAATATTTGTACGCCTAGTGTAGCGAGCGCGTTTTTTGTGGTAGTCTCGTTCGTTTTTTTTATCTTGAATGGATTATGACGTGCTTGCTTTGCCTGGTCTTGTCTTGCGGGGTTCGGTGATATGTGTAATTTTACATCAACTTTATTTTATATTTGAATGGAGCTGGGGGAATGATATCCCTCTCTCTCTCTGACCATTCTTACTACTTCAATGCAATTCTGGGGATTGGGTCGTGCGTGGTTATTTGGGGTGTGATGTAGTTGTAAAAACTTTTTTTCTTTTCCGTTGACGGGGTTGAGGGAGGGGGATGGGGAGAGTATGGTCTGTTGGGTTGGGGGGGGGGATATTTATCTGGGGGAGAGAGTTGAGGGGGAATGGGGAGATGGGAATGGGGAGATGGATATCACAATACATATATCCATCTGGTATAGATGATGAGCTAGCTTCCCGAATTGGGCAGCTGGCAGGTTCAGATTGGAGGTGTGGGTAAGCAAGCAAGCATGCGAGCAAGTAATTAGATTGGATTCGATTTTTTTGTTATCTTTGGTAAGGTAGATGACTGCTGGTGTCACACACGCTCAAGTAGCTATGAGGACTTAAGAGGACATCTCTCCAACCACCCGTGTCTCGCATGAGTCCAGCTCCTCCCAACTCTCTCTTCCCAAACCAATAGCCACACAAGGGGCAAGCAGTCGCCCGCAGACTTGATCAACCAACACATGGATTTTTAGATTATAGACATTAGAGTAGGAGTCTGAAATTTTATACACTGGGAAACGGCAAACCAACGCTCGTCCAAAGGAAGGGTATAATGCTTCTAAATGCAAGATTGACAAAAATAAATGGCATGGAAGGACGATTGGCAATATGATTAAGATATTAGATGGCTATGCATGCAGATCACATCATCATAAGGCGCGTGGTTCTCCTTTCGGGGAATTTGCGTCCAGGGCCCAGAGCGGAGGGGGGTGATACGTGTGCGGCGCCAAAGGCGTGTTGCTCGCACAGGGTCTTGCCGTTGAACTCGAAGTAGTCGTCACGGAGTATTATGTGGCAGTCTTGACAGCTGAAGCAATATGGATGGAATTTTTGCTGCATTTCCGTCTCCAGATACTGTCCCTCGATGCCACGATCACAATTCGTACACAGCGAATCGTTGAGCTCATGATAGTGCCGTGCGCAGTAAGGTTGATTGTTCAATACGTAAAAGTCCGCCGTTGGAAAAGGTCGTTGACAAGAGTGGCATACAAAGCAATGCTTGTGATAACGTCCCGTAAGTCGTCCATCTGCTGAACTGACCGACTTTCCTTGGATAAGATCTCCGCAGCCACGACACGTACCCTTGTTGGCCGGTTGTGGTCGTCGAGCGGACGGCTCTGGATGCCTGGAATGAGTTGAAGGCACTGGTGACACGCGCAGGTTGTTCATTTGGGAGGCGAAAGACGAGACTATGTACTCATCCGGAGATGTTGGTGATGTAGCAGGTGAAAAACTCCGCACCGGTGCATCTTCGTGTGGGGGCATGTTACCTTCCGCTGAACGGATTGGGGCTGGACTATTCATCCGAGACGACTGAGGGTAGCCAAGAGGTTGATCCGTTTGCACTGGTGCCGCACCTTCAACGTCGAAGATGAATCCCTCAAACATATCGCCAGCTCGATTACCATCGGAGATGCTTGGATCCGGGTGTCTTTGGGGCGCATTAAACGGCGGATTAGGCTTTGAATTGTCACCCTTTATACTAAAGCTGTAAGATTCGTTGGATGAGGTCGATTCGTGCGGGGTGGAAATGGAGCTGCTACTCTTTGCCCCAGAGCTGCAAGATCCATTGGACGAGGTCGACTCTTGTGTTTTATGGTATGGAACTTCACGGCCAGAGCTGGAGGCGGCTTGAGCTGGAATGGGTACAGGAGGTACATTTCCAAGCCTTGGGTCTTCTCGTGAAACCGCGACATGCGCGTTCGTGGACGGTGTCGTGCTTGCTTTATCCACGGCTGGGGAGATAGCACGACCTCGTACCGAGCGAGAAGACTTGAAAGAGCTGGTACTGCCAATTTCGCAGAGAGGTTGCATGGCAGCAAGGGCAACAGAAGGCCTCGGCTTGTGCGAATGAGACAGTGGCTCTGTTTGCACCCTCTCTGCTTTTGGGCGAGGTTCGGAGGGCGCAGCGTCACGGCGAGTCTCTGGAACGGTACGACAACGGCTCCCATGGTCGAAAGAACCAAAGTCAAAAGACGGCAGAGGCACGTGTGCTGAGCCATCGGACGCGTCTTGGAAAAAAGGTCTGGGTACCAAGGGTACAACGGGCACATTCATTTGGTCCTGTTCTGACGGAGATTTAGGGCCGGCGGAGACGCTGGAAAAAGAATGATTGCGTGTGTAAACTGAACTTGAAGTGGACGGACGCCGGACATGTGTTGTGGGACTCGTCGACCTCGAGACTCGGACGAAATCGCGACTGCTGCCCATGGAGGGTGACTTCCTATGACCTGGTCGCCTTGAGTCTACACTTTCTTCAAAATTGAAAGGCCCTGGAGCAATGCCATTCATCCTCTGAATCAAATTCCCATCACCATTTATTCGTGGGTTTGATTGCGCGTGTCCGGCAGCTATCTCGACCCGTTCTTGCGAGCTGCCAGGTTGCAACGGAAAATTAAACTTTGTTTCCAACGGTGTAGTGGGAGTAGCAGTTTGTGACCTGGGCGTTGGGAAGAGGGGGAAGGCACAATCTTGGGGTCTGGGGGCCAATGATGGCGATGCTGGACGACTAGGCGTCGGTAAAGTGGTGGTTCGAAGGAACGGCATTTTGTACGGAGGTTTGCGGCCGTTACTGTGTACTCCGGGTGATGCACTCTGTACGGTATTCACAGCGATAGACTCGGGCAAGTACGCATCTGGTTTGAGGATGGCATCGACTTGAAACGATATAATCAGCTTGCGTATCCTCTGTGCTTGTGTGAACACGTTCAATCACATACAAGTAGTAGCTGTATCAAGCCGTGGAGGTATAGACTTCTGGGGTTTGGAAAGGGGAGCACCCATCATCTGCTTCGGACCAGTAGGGGCAAAAGGACCATCCAAAGCGTTCAGTCGAGAGGAGGGAAGAGGAGGAGCTGCTGAGGGGTTAGCATGGTGCAAAAGATTGTTTGATGGGGGAATGGGTACGTCGAGAGCAGACATGATCGCCCATCATGGAGATGAGGATCTCGTTATTGCAACTTGAGCATTTGATTGATGGCAAGAAGCCAGAGGCCCGGGTTGGGTTCGCCATGTTTGCTCCTCATGTCTTGCCCAGACTAGGAATGGCGTCAAGGAATGCTACCGTGTTGTTGGTGCACAAACATGCCGTGTTTGTTTGTATGATGCCAACCTGTTTGCTCTTAGATATGACGAACAAATTTTATGTCTATGTAAGTGTTCGACAATTGTTTGTAAAGGTCGATTATTGAAGAGGATGAGGTTTTAGGCGCCAAGGGCAATGAAAGGAGGGAGGTATGCGAAGTATCTCATTGGGCCATTGACGCTCAAAGGAAATGAGGGTGAGTGTCGGGGCGTTGGCTGTAGAGAAAGCAGAATTGAAAGATGATTTGCAGCAATCCCTTTGTGGTAGGCCGCTAACCGAGTTCGTCCAAGGGATGTACCTCGTGACTTCGATATGATGGAAGCTCGGCGTTTCTCGACAATGTTAGTGACTGACAGACAATTCGACAATTCGAGCAATGAATTATGATTATGAATGAGCAAGGAAAACAAACCATCACATTCTTGAGGAAAATGATTGAGTATGATTTACTATTCCAATCTTTCTAGAACCCTAGTCCCGCCGTGTGGAGCAAGGGGATAGCGGTAGCAATCCTTGGCACTGAAGCTTGTTCCAAAAGGGCAAATACCCCTGAAAATCTTCATCACTCTTTTCCTCCGCAAATACTTTAAATTTGCCGTTATCAGCATTAATTAAAATTTGGTGTGTGTGTGTACCCAAGTATTATCTTACATTAGCTTTCTACGTACTCGTACATCTCACCTGCTACATGCGCGATACTTATTAATATCACAGACTTTATGCATCTACTCGCAAATAAGAACACGCTAGCTGGGCACCGACCGCTAAACTTCTTCAACCAAAAAAGTATAGCCCGCGTCTAGAATCCTATAGCCTAACAATCCTTATCACACCTAAGAATTCCATCTTCCGTATGGAGTAATCTAGACTTCATTGGAACGCTTTTTCTTCTTCTAGTACTTTATTCAAGAATCGCAATTTCAAAAGCCACCTTTCAATAGTGGCATTTCCAGCCTCCCACCACCGAGATTTATATAGCCCATTGATGTTGCTATACCTTAAGCGATACCGATATTCTCCACGATACCCTACTTGATATGAGCTGCTGTCGTCATCTCCCATGAGCGAGGCGTTCATGCTAAAGTACGATTAGGCCCAGATCTCGAACTCAATCTGTCGGCGTCGAGACGCGGTAGCCTTGGAGGCGATTAGCTATGCTTAGAGGAAATTGTATACGTTGGGTCGTAGTGATAGTGCCATCGTTCTAGCAAATCGAGCAAGATGCACCCCAACGTTGTAAATGACACAAGTAGGCGTCGCTGAGCAGAAGCAAAAGACAGATATGTGTCCCAGTCATCTTCCCTCAACCTAAGCAAGTCATCTAGGTACCAATCCCATCTCTTCAGACAATCGACACCCGCACAACGCACAGCTTCCCCACGTCCTCACTCCACCCGAACATAACAGCAAGCTTCAGGAACAGCAAACGATCTTCCATATACTTCAACAGAGCCACACTCGAACCAACCAGATCTTCTGCGCTGCGGCCCAAGAGTTGCTCCCAAGCCTCATCGGACCATACAATCTTGCCACTGGTGATGGCGCCGGTTTCATCTATGAGGTGTCCAACCTAGGGATCATTCGGTCAGCGGTGCGACAGAATCCAGGGGCTTCATTCGGGGTTGGAGCGGGGCGTACCAAGTGCGGATTGATGCGCAGGACCAGGTCTTTCTCGCATTCTTTACACTTCATCTTGACGGTGTTGGCAAAGATGGGAACGCCGCAGCTTTGACGACATAAGCGTACGACCAACAGTAGCCTTGGTCGACCTTACCACTCGTTGCACAGTAGCTTGTTCTGTTGATAGAGCGAATAGATGTTGAGTTCAATGATTGTCAAGCTGAGATACCCGACGAAGCGCTCTACTATGCATCAGAAGCTGTCTGTCCAAAGCAAATTGCTTATCTGACCGGCTGGTGCTGCTCGCACACTGACATTCTGTTAGAACGTGCAGGAACTCGATTGTGAAGCAACTTACAACTCATCGATATCAGCTAGCGTGAACAGAATCCTCAGCTCCGACTTTGCAGCTCCTTCAACATCGAACACTGTCCCCATCAGCCTTGTTCACCCATCAAATATGACACATACCACCCTCCGGAAACGGCTGATTTATATGTTCTCTCCTCGTCAGCCTCTGGGTGTAGGCTCTAAGCCAGTAGGCATCCGTCATACACGGGTCGACATCCACATAGGTGTCAGCAGTCAGCGAGAGTGTGTTACCGTAAAGGCCTGGGCGCGTGATGAGAAGGATCGTTAACCATGGTTTCCAGTGGGCCGGGCTGGAGCAGAGGGGGCCCCAGAGAGTGAGCTTCGCATCTATCGTGTCGTCGAATACCTTGACATCCACTTTCTCGGCTTCTGTGCCTTTCTTGGTGACGACTGACAAACTGGTCAACCAGAGTACTCATGCTGTGTTAGTGGCTCACATTTCTTTCTCGCCCCAATGCTATTGACGCATACCAAAACCTTCCCATCCCGAAGCTCATGCCCTCCCTCGATGAAGTCTTTTAATGTCATCAACCCATCCAGATGTCTGCCGTCACGATAGCCCAAGGGAGTCTTGCACATTACACCTTCATCGCTTTGTGTCTGCACCATGAAGTAACAGCTGTTGTCTCGTTCGGGAAAGATGGAGGTGATAAGAGACGCGACGTTGACCGTCAGCGCATTGGACTCTGCGTTGGAGACGTGAGGTGTCCAGATTGAGACAAGGACACCGAGATGTATATTGTAGTCCACTTTTGCGTACCACAATTTCACCTGAGCGTGTGTAAGCAGATAGCTCAAGACAAGTAATCCCGAGGGAGGTGTACTCACGGTGACTGCACCAGTGTCATCTTTTACAGTGATCTTCAAGCATCCCGTCGCCGCCTTGGGCATCTTGCTCGGTGTCGCTATGTGGTGGAAATTGACCACCCTTCCCATTACAGCTACACAGCCCGGGCCAGGAACCAAATCACGAATGTCTGTGTCGTTGTATGTTGTACGTGGTTGCCATTTATGCAATGAAGGGTGGAGAGCGGCTTCAATTTCATTGGGGGAGAAGCCATCGCTAGTATCAGAAGGTTCATGATGCGTTGCTGGCTTTTGCGGTTTCTGTACAGAGCGTACTTCTGGCTGAAAGAACGACTGGATGGTTGTTTTCTGGGGTGCCATTGCTTGAGATGAGAACGTTCGGTGTAAGTGAGAAGTATGGTGAGGAGTACAACAGAGTTTTGCAGCGCGAGGAATAAATCTTTCGAAAATGGTGGGAGTCACTTCAATCATCTCATATCTCGGCTGCATTTGGCGCTAAATTCAAGGGAGGACTTCACAACATCACAGAATAAATTATCAATTTCAGTCATTATGGATCAAGTCAGGGGGCATCTTCCTTGAATCTAAACGAGAGTACTAAGGGAGCCTCAACCTACGACTGCAAGGCCATTCATTAAGTCCAATCATCGCGACAGCGCTTTGAGCACACCCTACATCCATGGTAGTCCATGAAGCGATCTCAGAACACTTTGTGCTCCAGTGTCATGTCAGACTCTGGCTGGAGACCAACACAAGCACGGAAGATGTTGGTCAAGGCCCCACGCTGCTTGGCCAACGCATTGACGACTGGCGTCCCGGGAGGGGTCAAAGGAGCCTGAGAGAGTCAGTAACAGTATTGAGGCAAAGGATTTTAGCGCTCTCACCTTCAGCATATAACTCAGGATACTAAGCACGCTGTGGAAGCCCTTGTAGTCCTTCGTAGCAGCCCCGTCGCCCTCGTTAGCCTTCCAGCTGATACGAGTCATCATCTCAGCAACTATGACGAGGTCGATAATCAATGGAGAAGCCAGGAGCGAGTCCTCGCAGACATTAAACAAGCTAATAGTTTGATGTCCACCCATAAAGATCTCCGCATAGTACTCATCAAGTGCGCGCTTGTTATCTCCAACGGCCGGCATGTACTTGATGACCACAGTGTGGTCAGGATGCTCTCCAGGCTTATAGAGCACATTGTTGGCTTCAACCATATCGTCCACAACGTTCGACTTGGAGATCTCCTTGGATCGAAACTGCTTCTGGGAACTCAAGTTCATGCCGTCATTGTTGCCCAGATGGTTGTAGCTGGCGATCGAGGTGAGCTTGATTCCGGCATTTATCATAAAATCCACCAAAGCAGACTTCATCTTGGTTTGGCCTGACTTGAAGTCATCGCCGCCAATAAAGGCGCCGTGCTTCTCAGCAAGCTCGATAGCACCGGGGACGAAAGTGTTTTGAGGCGAGCCGTTGATGAAGGGAGCATTTTCGAGAATGCAGGCAATTGCGAAGACAGTTGATGGTGAGACCTCTTCGTGTCCAGATTCGACAGCTTTCATCAGATTTTGAGCAGTGTCATTCACACCCTCGACAAGATCAGCGTAACGCTCAGTGTTGGCAGTCCACTGCACGATGACCTTGTCTAGGCCATGAGTTTCTTTGAAGTCGCTGTTTGCTGTCAGTCAAAGTAAATAGGCTATAAGACAAAATCATACCGAATGTCCTTGCGCAGCTTCTCAACATGAGTCATGCTAGCTTTAGAGCCCTCAAGACAATTGTCGGCACGCTCTCCCTGATTCGCAGCAATGAAGTCCGGGTAGTAGATACTAGGAAGAGGCTTCATCTCGGCCATCTCCTTCTTGACCATGCCCTTCAATGTAGGCTCCAGCACAGCTGCTCTGTCCATGGCTTGAGCCAGGTTCATGCCACTGATATCCCATCCACCAATCACAAGATCGTTCGGATGGACCATAGGCAGAACGTTGTGAAACGGGATATTGATCTCTTTGCCAGTCGACGCTTCCGTACCGAGCTTCATGGTGGAGCTCATGACAACGGATCCATAGTAGTTGGCGGCACGAGGTCCTTCGCGAGTATCCCAGACCAGGCCCCGGCGATTGGCGATGATGCCTGCGGTGACGGTAGTGCCATTGTTTCCGCCCCAGCCGACCAGCATCATTCCAACCTTCCCCACCTTCCGTTCGACCTTGAAGTCATAGAGCGTCTCTTTTGGTGTAGCAACGTACTTGCCATCCCCGGCTTGAGAGACAGAAGTAGTACGGTAGACGTACTTGCTCTTGATCTCATTGTCTGTGTACTCGACGTTGGGAGAGTCGACCGTGAAGAGGTCCTTGTGCCCGCTGGTCACGGTAGTGTGCCCTGTACCGTTGGTGTAACCATTGGTTCCTTCTGCGTGGGGAGCCATATTCTCAGATTTGATGTTGATAGTCTTGATCAAGGGTTTTCTTATCTAGTATAGGGCGAGTCCGATGCACCTCCTGGGGCGGAAGAGCGTCGGCCTCCGTTGTACGGATGGTGAACACTGTTGGGAAGACTGTCAGTGACCTTTCCAATCGTGTTTGGTCTGCATTGGGCTTGTCCCACGCAACAGGAGACAGTTGAGAAGATGGGAACATACGAGTTTAGCAAGTTGGAATACGTCTTGCCGGTGTTTGTGACCGCACTTCAAGGTGCGATCTGGTCGAGTTGACTGAGAAGATTGATTTCGGTTGTGATGAGGAAGACTGTGTCGAGTTTTGGGAGAAAGGAGAGTGAATTGTTGTGGGTCTTGGTCCAACGCTTCCGAGATTGACCCCACTACTAGTGGACTAGCGATAACGTGAAAGTATGGCTGCATCAAATCCACATGATCTGCCATCCTTGCAGATCTACCTTAGGTGTGACAATGTTTTGTGCGGTCAGTAAAGTATGATGCTAGAGTATAAAGTAGTACGGTACCGCGGTATGAATTGCTAGCGGCATCGTCACTATTCAATCTTCGTTACTCCGTACGTACTTGGGATAAATATGTGGTCTATTTTCATTACTCAGTACTCGTACAGCGAACGGATGTGAACGCTCGATTACGTGGTAAGATGGATTGAAAATATAACAGAATTCAACCCTTGTACGATGTATCATCGGGTACGAGGCTCCGTGGTGGGGTACCGTGGGGATGCATCAAAGCAGGTCGAGCCTCTATTTACACGGCGGCGACGCTAAGTCTTAAAAAGATACCCATGACGATTATGCGAGCATGTCACATGCTGTTCGAGTCGACATACACTGTTGAACCAAAAAACCATAGAAACATGCCATGGGCACCGCTGGTGACTAGCCTTTGGTGCTTGGATCATTGTCTCAACTTCCAATTCTAATACCATCTAAATGCAGCCCAGGCCTCTCATTTGTCATGATACAGAAGTCGTCGCTGATTGAGCATGCTATTCGGCAGACATGAACCAAGAATCCGGTACCATTTCGCGTATCGCATCCACAAGTACTCGTAGGAGAGGCGTATCGCGAACTGAAACTTCTTTTCATGCGTCGTTTCTCTGAGCCTCCTTACACGCGCTGCCTAGATCCAGTTATATCTTGAGCTTTCCCCACACATCAAAAATGATAGGTACTCCGTCTAGTTTTTCCGCTGAACAGGTACGAACCAGATTCAAGTGGCCCAAATGAATCTCACCACTTCACTGCTAGCTCTGGCAAGCCAAAATCTCCCATCCACACCTCTACAGGATATCCCAGGATATTCATACTGTCAAGAATTCTATGGAAAAATCCCAAGGAGTCGTGACTGCGTCAAAGCCGTTGGTCTTTTAGAGAAGGGAGCCTCTGAAGTAGAATACACAGTCCACAGTGGCCATCCACCGCACTCTTTGCCCCTCAGTAAAAACTACGGTGAGTCTCCCTGCCGGGCTTTTCGAGCCTTGCCCAATGTGCTCACTTTTTTCCAGGCGATTGTATGGTCCAAGTCGACCTAGCCGGTCCTCGCTTGCCCCAAACCTACAATATCATCCCCAACGATGTCGCCTACATGGCAAATCAAGTACTGAGTTCATGCGTCACGGGACCTTTCGAGACTGGCGGCTTCGCAACGTCTGATCTTCAGGTTATGGATAATTGGCTCACTGAACCAAAAACTAGCTTGGACGGACCATTCCGTACGTTCCGTTTGATCCCTTCTTCCCAGCTTGCACCTTGCTTTAAAAAGAGACTTGAACCTACTGCTAACATTTCAAACTTCACCAGCAATCTCTACCGCCTTCCTCACAGTAACCATCACTCAAAAGGTCCCCGACTGGCTGTCCCCCGGAAACTACGACCCCATCGTAGCCTTCCACTTTTCGCAAGTCGTAATCAAGGCAATCGGGCGCACCTTTCTCTTACGTGATAGAGTCGCACTCCGCAAACGTGCAGAGCGACTGTTGCGCCAGGGCGAGAAGATGAAACCGAGAGGGAATCGTGTGCCTTGGTGGGAGAATCCGGGTGTGGGAGCAGAAGTCAACGCAACAAGCCTGGATACGGGTAACGGGACGGTGACCATCACTCTTCCGGATTCAATGGCTAGTGGCGCCGACACTGCCTCTTCGAAGCGAAGGAGAAGGACGTGAGACAGTAGCACTTGTCAACGCGATGCCGGCATGTTGCAACTCTGGTGGTCAAGTCATAGGTGTGTGGTGTTCTGGTTGCTGTAAACTACAAGAAATGTAGCAAAAGCTATGGCATCATTGTTTACGAGATACCATTCCGAATACTGCTTTCAATTCCTTCTGCTCAATCAATGCATAGCCATCCAAAAAAAAAAAAAACGCGCCAGAAAAGAAACTTATTATCCACTTCCCTCGTCTGTCTCATCCAGCACACAGCGGTCATTGTCGCGAGCGAGCGAGCAGGTTCAGTCCCTCTCTCCATCCTCCTCATCAGCCATCAACACAATGGCAAGATCAACACCCATGCTCAGGAAACTGTAAGCTTACCCTCTTTCCACACTTCCTCGTGTTAAAGCTGGACCGATACCAGGAATTGGAAAAAAAAAAAAAAAAAAAAAAAAAAGAATGGGGGTTGTTCGGCGTGTTTTTGGAAAGCGAGATACTCTTTTCGTTCTCTGGGATTTTTCTTTTCTTTTCCTTTTGGTTATTGCGTGGCTGGATGCGTCATCACGCTGGGGGACTTTGATTGATGGTCATTTCGACAAAGAGACATGCATCCACGCTCTTTTCTCCGTTCTAGTTGGCATCCTGTTTCTTTGCTATAACAGTGTTGTAGAGTCATTGGTGTTGCCTGATTGGCAAGTCTTTTCTTTACCACGACTGATCGGTGTTATGGTGTTATGTATGGATGCTTCTCCCCCACCCCCACCCCCCAAGATCCTTTTTTTCTTAATGGCAAATTTCTTGGCGGTTGCTGATGAGGTTGATGCGTCAAGTTTTTTTTTCCAAGGCCGCGGTACCGGGGGGGGGAAGGGGAGGGAGTGTGGTTGGAGACGGTAGGTATGTTGATGCTGGGGAGTGAGGTGTTGGGTTGATGGTGTTGAGTGGTGTTTATAATTGATACACACGAATATATCTATGGGGCGTTTTGTTATCACTCGCTGTGAGGATGTGTTGATGATTCTTATGAAGATATGAATTTGTGGTACTTTTCCTATTGTCACTATCTATGTCAAGGCGGCTGTAGCAATACAGCGAGTTCTGAATACAGCCTCAGCCCAGTTTTCGTCTATCATACAGCCTTCATAACATCAACGGCTCACAAATTGCGTCCTAGTCATTTCACCATGGAAGCTTCGCAATCAGTCAGCCACGTACCCTTCTACGAAGACTTTTCGCCGAGCCAGTCACCACCTAGCGCCCTATCCAGTGGTAAGATAGCAGCAATCGCTATCGGGACCGTTCTCGCTGTCGGTATTGTCTGCTTGCTGCTCTTCTGCCCACAAATTTTGTTTGCATATTTGAAGAAGAGCCGTCAGAAGAGTCGTTCTTCGGGAAATAAGCATGTTGCTTTGAAAGATGTACCTCCTCAGCGTCCGGATCCTGTGAGAGGCAATGATGGAAGCGGCAACGGAGCAGATGATGCAGAAAGCAGAAGAAGGCGCTCTGAAGCCGTACTAGGAAGCACCCAAGCAAACAGCAACCGGGTCACAATCAGGCGGCGGTCAGGAAGCCATGTTTCCATCAATAACAACATTCATATCAATTTGAACGACCTTTTGCATCCACCCCCAGCATTGGACTCTCGTCGCAATCGCGATGCTACGTCGCCAAGGTTGGAAGTACCACGAAGCGCACAACGGGCCCCTAAAGTCCAGCACTCAGGTGATACACCTAACGGCGATACACCGCTGCCGAGGAGAAGACGCGATAGCAATCCTACGTCACTTCCTCGGGACCTAACCTCCGAGCGCTCCGCATCTTCTGCATTCTGGAACGTGGAGAATTGGGCTCAGGGCATTCCGCCAGGACAGCCATGGCGTTCTTCATCTCGACAGCGGCCAGACTCGGTGTCGAGGAGGAGGATGGAAAGACGTCCGGCGTCACGAGGTGAGGAAAGAGAGAGATCGTTCGACGTTCCTGGTGCTTTTCCGGTAGATGAGGAGGCGGGGGAGTCGTTTGAGTTGGTTACGGCCCCGGAACGAGTAAGTGCGCCTGGTAAGCCGGTGTATGGGGATGAGGGATTTTGGGTACGGGGGGAGCGGGAGAGGGAAGGGAGACGAGGGCGAGAGAGATGTGAGAGAGGCAGGAGGCGCGAGCGTGATGGGCTTGAGAGGGAAGATAGACGTGGAAGACGGGAAGGGGAGGAGAGAATGGGTAGGCGTGAGAGACTGGATGAGGGGAGGTGAGGGAAGAATACGTTTCGAGTACAGGAATAGAGGATACAACACCCCAAAGCCCGGTATCAAAGCTGGGAGTCAGACACCCTCAGCGCGGAATCCTGGCGCCATCTTTTAAGTAAAAACGTCCGGAGATAAACACCACCAAGTAACGCCCCCATTCCCCCCCTCCCCCCCCTTTAACCACAAAAAAAACAACCCCCCCCCCCCCAATCTCAACCCCAAAACGCACATCTCACTCACCTACTCACTCACTGCATCCTCGCGTCCCCACAAATAGCAATCGTCAACGTCACGTCACGTCACTCACTCGTCAATTCAATTCAATTCAACTTGCTTGCTCTCTGTAAGCTACAACATAACTAATCCTCATTCGCTACTCCAGTGCATGCTATTCCCGTAAGCGCCGAGAAATTGGTTATGAGAGATGGGAGAGTGCCCTGGGGGGCTCGACTGAGTGAGTGAGTTAGTGGGTGAGTGAGTGAGTGAGTGAGTTAGTGAGTGAGTACTGGGTTGGGTTGGGTGTGAGATTTGTTCTTGGAGCGCTGATGGGCAGGGGAGGGATTGTGAGGTTTGTGGAGATGAGTTCTGGTGGTTTTATCGTGGCTTCTGGTTACGGTTTTTTTGTTTTGGAAAGATGGAGGGTTGGGGCTGGTTGTGAGGGAGGGAGGGAGGGAGTGAGTGGGTGATGGGTTTGTTGTGTGGATTTTACTGTTTGGCTCTGACACGTTTTTTCTTTATGAGAGGGGATTGGTTGTGGGTGGATGGCTTTGCACGAGTTTCTCTTTTCTTGCTTCGTGTGAGCGGATATACCTTAATAGCGGTTGTTGTAGTGTCTGCTCACGTCACTTGGATGATCATATTTATCAGGACCTGCGTGGATTGGTGTCATGGGGGACGAGGTGAGTGAATGGGGGGTTTGTGAATATTGATGTATTTTGTTGTGTGTGTGACATAAAGGTGGGAGAGTGGTAGAACACTCTAGGATAAACCGTGTGTTGGGATTGCTGGTCAAGCTTGTTGGTGAAGGAGGCCTATATCCATATACTTTTATGGGTCTCTTTTCAGAAAAAGGTCCTTATTCAACAAAATCCACAAGCAATATGGACAAGCCATCATCGACTTCCGCTTTCCCAAACGCTGCTCCAAATCCAACAACAGCATTCTCTCCCTCTCCAAACGCCACCCACGCCTTTCCCCACCCACCCGCAACCCGTGCCGCTCGTCAAGAGTCCAATTGCACACAAACAGTCGGGGTGCCAGTATGGTATGGCCCGGACTACAACACCTGCACTATGCAGCCCACCACGGTCCCCTGCTCCGTCTCTTTCCCACAAGAAAGCTGCCATACGTCACGTCCTGCCCCAACGATACTATCCGCGGCAATATCAGGAACGACTAGGTTATGGATCGTCATTGGAGTTGCGATCCTCCTGACCATCATGATCCCAGTATTCGTGCTTTGGGCACGCTGGAAGCTTTGTGCTCCGCGGCGTGGAGGAAAGAGGAGTATTAGTGTTCAACTTGAGAAGAACGAGGCCAAGAAATCGATTTCGAGGGCATCATCGGGGTCGAATCGAGGACGACATTTTCTGCAGAGGCTTTTGGGGGGAAAGCGAAGGAATCCAGCTCGTGCAGCAGGTAATGAAAACCCCGCACGCCTCATAGTATTGACGCCGAAGCTCATTGTCCTCGTGTGCAGATACGAGTACCATCCACATAACCAACACCGTCAACATCACCCCAAACCAGCCACACGACCCCCCTGCCGCTACAGAGCGCTCTCAGCAGTCGGAAAAAGCACCGCTGATGTCCCCACGTATAGCGCTGGAGTCTTTGCGCCGTGACCACCCGTTGCATTTACCGCTGAATCAGCCGTGGATGCAGCAGGATGAGACTGGTAGGTGGGTTCCGAGGGATGAGGGGTATCTTTATCCTGGGCTTCCGCCTCCGCGGAATGTGCGAGGGGGGAGGTGAGATGGGGATGTTGTGGGGGTTGTTTTGAATAGGAGGGAGGCACTGCAGGCAAGGGTTTGATGGCGAATGGAGAGTTTGATTGAGAATTTGGAAGGTTAGAGTTGGTGTAGTGATCTGGTGTACGTATTGCTGACATCGATTTTGGTCTGGGTTGTTCATTGGGAATGGGAATGGTCCATAAAAGCGTGACGACAATTGGGAATGTTGTCTGATGTTGTGCAGTGTCGACTAGATTGGGTCTGTTACTTGTCGATGTCATGGGCGTCTTCCCCTTCTTCCTTTGCCAATACTTCATTTTCTTCGTATAGAGATTGTGGATGAGAGGGACGTCGTCTGATATTTTTGAAACAAGGGCGAAGGAAGAATGAGGCTTCATCAATCTCGGACCTGGCTATGAACACTTCTTCTGTTTCGCGCATTGCAGCATTCATACTTTATGCTCATGATATCTCTGGCAATGGTACGTAGTCTGCAAGACAATTTCGCGTTCGCACCTGACTATGGCGCTCCAGCGGAGAAGGCAGGCAAAATGGATGAACAACTTTAGGGGAACTGTAGACTTGGCTGCCACCAAGATATGATACTTGTTCGATGCACTTGGTGGAGACCGCCTGTAATGATGTTGTATTAGCGAATGTTTGTCCTCCAGGTAAGGTGGCATCCCATGAAGCAACTCTGCTTGCTACAGCCATGTACACCTCTTCGAGCACTACATTTGTACTCATCCTCGCATGGTCCACCAATAGGTGGTAAGACCGGGCTGAGGCTAGGTCCTGGATTAGGTTCCGGAATCCTTGCAGTCGTTCTCATTGGCATACTCTTCAAAGCATGCGTCCAGTACTCTCTTGGCAGCACGAAGACACAGAGCGGTCCTTGTAGTGCGAGGATACGGCGCTGTTATCTTGTGAGCGTTGGGACCGAAAAGAACAGTCTCTATGAGTCTCCCGCAGCCACCGCTTCCGATCCGTTCAATGCAGCAGTCCTGTTACCCGAGTCTGCCGTTACCCCTTCAACAGCCCCAGCTTCTCGCGTCCCACAGATAACAACCCGCAACAAATCACTCGAGCCCACCGTCGCCACACCCCCACGCTGCTCCCCCGCCGGCCTGCTATCGCCCTTCAGCAAGCAAACCTCAATAAGCCTCATTGCGGCCGCAACGACCTCGTCAAATGAGGCAATTTTTACCGCCGTAGATGACGCGGCCGTGTCGAGTCTCACGACGAGCGAGCAGGTGCCACTGCTGCGATCATAGGTCGAGTGTGCCGGTCGGCTCCATTCGGTCGGTCGGTTATGGTTCGGTGTGGTGGCGAGGATGAAGGTTATGAGGTTAAGACAATCTAGTGCAGTGGCTGTTTGATAGCCAGCGCGCACGATTCCGGGTGCGCATTGGTATGTAAAACCCAGAAGAGAGGGAGGCGGTGCTTCGTTAGGATTTACGGCTGGGGAGAGAAGAGAGGTCGACGCGTCGCCAGTATAAATGAGGGACGCTAGCAATAGGCAGTGGATAATCATAGTAACAGTAAAGAGTAGTGTAGGGTCTTTTCTGAGACTTTCATAAAAGATTAGAGACCGGATACGATTTTAATAGAGACACCAAAAGGAGAAAATGGTAGAATACTTATATTTTGGTCTTCTGGATAGCCGTTCGAATCAAAGATAAATCCTTCGGGGAGCGCTTGCGTCGCATATCAAGAGCCTCCTTAGATATATGCTTTTGGTACATCGCTGTAGTCAGTATATACGTCCCGCGTCCTTGAAGATACAAAGTATTCGCTTTCCACTGTCCGCCCGGCAGTTGCATTGTAACAAGAAGTCGGCCACAGCGTATACGAAAGAAAGCACCTCTCGGATCTAGAGCACCCTGGTAGACCAGTATTGCATTGCATTTCCCTGGAGATTCTTTTGTGCTCTCTTTACCTCGGTCTTCGCAGAATACTGTAATGGCTATCATGGGCCTCGTTCCTCATGTAGGCACTCCGTCCCCACCGCAGCGCAGCGCCTGTCACAATCTATTGTAACGAGATCTTGTGGTTTCTTTCGGCTCCAGGAGACGTGAACGCATTGATCCGTACCCAAACTCTCAATAACAGACCTATCTCTGGCTCTCACACGCAAAAATCTTGCCTCACGACCCGAAGAACATTGCGAACTCTGTAATTTGTTATGTTCACCATGCCAAGATAAGTTGGTGAGCATTGGAAGGGTCACTCGTGTCGTAAGCGCCCGCTGTATTGAGGCCTGTACTGGACGCTCTCAATTGTGAGGCCCAGTGCATTTGCTTGTCTGTAGGTGACACCGGGTATTGATGGACAATTAGAGTAATCCCGCATGGCACATGACATGGCGCTAGATACCGATGAAGTGAAATCCTCACCTATGTTGTACTTTACGCTAAATTGTCATGACTAGGTACCTGAGTACGTATCTTGATTGCTGCGACAAACCGCTCGGGAAATATCTAGGCTTGAACCTTTGTTGGCGGCAGATGTTGACCAATACTCTAGAGTACTTGCCTGTACCCGATTCTCCCGATCGGATTTATCGCCATTTTTACCCGCTATGCATCATTCGCGCCATTTTCCCTGACCCATTTATCCCCACCATGTTCCTCGACCTACCCATTCACTCACTGTCAAAGTCCTTCAATCGTGTTCGTCTCTCCACGTCTCCTGTGTCCTAGCACATCCACCAGATCATTGTACCATCGCCATGCGTCTTTCCAGCGTCCTCTCATCTTCGCCCTTCCTCCTCCCCTTCCTCCGCATGTCTTCCCTCGCCCTCAACATCCCGCCGCCAAGTCTACTCACCCTGTCCACTGCAAACCTCACCCTCGCCCCCTCCCTCACCGACTTGGCGGCCGAATGCGTCAGAATCACCGACCCCCCCATGGTCGGCCTCAACCCCACTCATTGCCAGGAGCAAGTCCCCATCGTATGCGAACGGCTCACCACCCCCCGTCCTGAAATAATGCTGCGCGATCAATGGATCTGGCATGAAAAAGTGGGTTGCGTGATAGGGTACTATTTACCTAGAGAAGGGGTGGTTCCGACGCAGAGGCTGTGTTTGAGTGTGTTTAATGAGATTTTGGATTTGTGCTCGAGGAATTCGAGGTTCAATGCTGGGATGGCTAATGTGCTGGTGGTGCCGGATTTTAGTGGGGATGGGGAGGCGATTACAGAGGGGGAGATCAGGTATATGATGGCGCCGGAGCGACTGACTTTACCTCATCCGGGGACTGCTTGATGGGCAGGGAGTCGGAGAGAAGGCGATGATGGGATTCGGTGACGGTCAAGGTTGAAGTGTATTGTTTCTGGTCTATAAACATCTTAGACCTTCTATCAACCATCCGTCCAATTCAGAGACTATGGGAGCCTTCGAGGTGGATAATTAGTCGTGTGAGCTCGCGAAATAGCGCTTCTGAGATACCTCCCGTCAGTAATGAAACCTATGCCTCTCTAAATGGAGGTTACCATTGCCATTCCTTACGCACTAAGCTACCTATACGTTGACAAGCCCACAGCATTTCTCCCTTGCCACATGCAGTATTCCTAGTACTGTTTCTGCTTCGTGCCAATTACGAGGCCCCACCAGGTCCACGATGAGTTACATCACGGCGGTCCTTGCGCCAAACTCCTTCCCAGCTGGGGCTGTTGTCACCACTGGCGATAGCATCCTCGCAAGCTTCATCTTCGGTTCCTGGCTCTTTCTTGGCCCCGGTCCGATAGGGTGGGGTACGAGGAGGGTGGAGCATGTTCTTGTTCGGGTTCAAGTTCTCCGGCTTGGTGCCGTTCGTATTCGTCGATTTGGAGGGCTCGGATGTCTTGTCGGACGTGGTTGGTTGCTCTTTGGTGACAGTAATCTCGAGGCTCTTTGGCAACGATGCCATAATATTAGTTGTGCCTGGGAACTTGGAACTAGAGGACATGTAAGCCACTCACGCTTCACATAGTATGTGTGAGAAGATGGAGAGGCCAGCCTACTATAATTGGTTGCTCCTGTCAGAGAGTCCGATGTCCAAGTGTCACGGATGAGATGAAGAATGTGAAGCTAAGAAGGTGAATATCACAAGACTTCCCTCGGAACAGATGGCTGACTTGCAAGATGGAAGTGAACTTGGAGAGTAGTGCTGGCATTTGATGAAGGGAATGACGTTTTATGAGTAAAGATGAGACAGTGTGGTCTTTTTTTAGGAGATGATGTAGCCGCAAACATTACTCATGCAGCTTTCCTTTTGAAGCCATAAGGGACGGCGAAAAAGATAAAGATAAAGATAACGACAATATAAGATGGTTGATAACGTAAAGCAGTTCTCGAGAGGATACCGAAGAAAAGGGGGGGAGATTATTAAGGGACTCTACAGTGTGTTAAAGGTAATGACAAGAATTGAGTGAGTGGCCAGGTTTCAGCTATGTTTGTACCTGCATTCCGAATATTGAGGACTCGGCCACCAAACAAATGCACAGACCATGACTCGAGCTCAAGGATATGAAATGACGTCAACCTCCAAGCTCCATACATACCTTCAATAATGCGAATGGCTAGCACATGATCAGGCGCTGCAAACATGATATGACTTGGTTATGATATGTACCTTAGATATACTGAAATGCTTATGGAGTACTCTAGTGTTTGCCTTGGTAAGGTATCTGATAGAAGCTTGAGCAAATCAATCTCAAATCTAAATAAAAAACCGTACTACTACTGTATTACACTTTTGGACCCCGCACTACTGCAGAGCAAGTGAGCTCGGTAAAGGTAGCTTATAGCTTAAGGTATAGCTTAGCAAACGTCATCCATCATACCGCAAGGTTTATAATCAAAATACCTTACGTAGGTACCTTATTCATCATATCTTCCCCAACATGTCTTTGTCAGCAATTTCTTCCTCTGGTGCTCCACCCTTTCTCCCCGCAATCTCAAAGCGGCGGAAACATCTACGAGTACAGTCAAGGCGCAATTCTTCCCTCCATAGCTAATCTATATCTACCTCCTTCACTGGACGAGAGCGGCCAACCCGGTGAAGACATCCGACTTCGATTACACCTTCACCGAGTCACCTTGTGGCCTCCGCTCTTCTTCCCCTACTTGCTAGATTAGCTATTACTGAGGCTTACTCAGAGACGGCATTGACCGTTTGGTTGCGCCTTTGTGGGCATGGGGCTCTTGTAAGTTCTATCATGCTGTTTGCTCCCCCCCTAGTCAACTCCAAGCTGACTGCCGACTCTCATTAGAGCCCTAGGGACCCCTCTGGACTGGCCGAAAGCTAAGAAGAACGCAGACCAGGTCCGGCAATGGGGAATAGAACAGCTGCTGGCAATATGGAAGCGCGCAAAAGGCAAAGAGAGAGACGCTCTGCGATGGGGTGACGAGATTGAATACCTCGTAGTGGCCTTTGAAGAAAAGCATCGGAAAGTTAGGCTGTCTCTGAGACAGGCGGACATCCTCAAGGCTCTGGCAGAGGATGAAGCGCTGAGAAGACAGGGAGGTTGCGTACCGGACCTCCAAGCGATAAAGAACCATGGCGATGCAATACCCATCTTCCACCCAGAATTTGGCAGATTTATGTTGGAGGCGACACCGGGCAAACCGTGGGGCATCGGATTTAAAGACCTGCTGGACGTGGAACCAAACATGAAATGGCGGTTGGTCAAAATTATCATTATGCGAGCAAAAGCAGTCAGAGCTCACATGTTTAAAGGCGCGTCATGGCCAAAGACCACATGGAATCGAACGAATACCCAGTAACTCTAACGACCTTCCCTCGGCTGGGCACCAGGGACGATTTCATAACTCCTTACTATCCACCTTCTGGCGAGAGGCTGCGGTCACAATTTCTTCCTGACGAGATTGCGAATCCTCACATCCGCTTCCCTACATTGGCCGCGAACATTCGAGCTAGGAGAGGACGAAAGGTTGAGATTAACGTGCCCATCTTCAAAGATGAGAATACGCCAATGCCTTTCAAAGATCCCACAGTCGACTACGATATGCACAACTGGCCCGAGGATGCTGATGTGCGAAATGGAGCCGCGAAAGATAATCACATTTACATGGACGCTATGGCATTTGGAATGGGTAGCTGTTGCTTGCAGATTACCTTCCAAGCCAAGAACATCACCGAAGGTCGAAGGCTGTACGACCAATTAAGCCCGCTGGGCCCGATAATGTTGGCCCTGACTGCTGCCACACCAATATACAAAGGTTTTCTTGCAGACACAGATGTGAGGTGGAATCAAATTAGCCGAGCTGTAGACGATCGAACGCTCGAAGAGCTTGGCGAAGCGGTAAGTACCTCGAGAGTCACGGCAGTGGATGGCGGCTGACGTCCTACAGCCGCTTAAACACGACCGATGGCGTGTCCCCAAGTCGAGATACGCCTCAAATTCTACCTACATCTCTCAGGATCCTCAGCTACGGAAGGAATACATGGATCCTGACCTGGTCGTGGATGGAGACCTAAAGCAGCAGCTCATGGACGGTGGCATGGATGCTTTGTTAGCTACGCACTTCGCTCATCTGTTCATCCGAGACCCTATCGTTATATTTGATGAGGACCTCAAAGAGCTGGACCTCAACAAGACCGACCACTTTGAGAATCTTCAATCGACGAATTGGCAACACATACGCTTCAAGCCTCCCCCACACGACAAGGACACAGGGTGGCGAGTTGAGTTTCGTCCGATGGAAATACAAATAACCGACTTCGAAAACGCAGCTTTCTCCATCTTCATCGTGCTCATCACTCGCGCCATTCTCAGTTTTGATCTCAATTTCTACATACCTATACCACTCACAACAGCAAACATGGAAACGGCTCACGTCCGAAATGCAGTCCTCGACCAGAAATTTCATTTCCGCAACGACCCCCTTCCACCTCGACCGATAAAAGCAAACGGTGCATCGGGCACCAACACGCCAGCTCACGAGCCCTCTCGACCACCAACACCCACCGGACCAGTCGAAGACGAACATTCGCTCATGACCATTGACGAGATCATCAACGGCCAGTCTGGTGAAGGCTTCCCCGGTCTGATTCCCCTGGTCGAATCCTACCTCAACAGCGTCAACGTGGACATCGAGACCCGTTGCGAGCTGGCGAGGTATCTTGACCTGATTCGCAAACGTGCTTCTGGTGAATTATGGACCGGTGCGAAATGGATCCGGCATTTTGTAAGAAGTCATGTGGATTACAAAGGCGATAGCGTGGTTAGCGAGGGTATAAATTACGATTTGGTCAAGGCTGTGGAGGTTATCACGAAGAGTGAGGGTAAGGACGGATTGGGCGCGGAGATGCTGAGGTCTGGACGAGTAGATCGGCATAGAGATGAAGCCTAATGACGATGAGACATGGCGTAAAGGCATGATAGAAAACGTAAACGATTTGCAATTCACGTCTGATGTATCCCATAGCATAGCAACTGCCAATACAAGCAAAGCATATCCTTAATCGCCCACTCCATCCATAGTTATTCTCCACAGCTGCATTGTCTGCAAAAAAGCCACGCATGTGCCGATTTTCCTCGATGAGCGATTTTAGCCAGTTGCTATCTTCCAAGTGAATCAATCAACCAATCTCAACTCCGAGCCGTCGAAGAAATGCAATGGGAATATAAGAGGAACCCATACGCTTTATTGTAGACAATCATCATCATCATCTGGCTCTCTCTTCAACGTTATCAAATCTGCCGGTAGGGTGTGCATGCAGTGGGTGTTGATAAAGGAGGGTGTTGTCTGGTGAGTTCAGCATCAGCACAGCGTCTCTTGGTGTCACAATCCAACCCAATCCAATCAACGTCCTTCCAACTTTAGTCTTACAAGCTGAAAAGGATGTCGTTGGGCGGTATGAGTAGAGTGAATAAAGGGCATTATCGGCCCAACCTTCGCTATCTATCGGAATCCAGCGGTCGGATTCTGTCAGCTACCTACTCAGTCTTTTTTCTCGCCACCTTCGCTAAGAGAGGAGAGAAAAAAAAGAACTCTTTTTTCTTTCCTCTGCCTGTACACCCGATCGTATTCCTTTGTCCAACATCGTTTACACACGGTTTGTGTTGGTTGGATCTCGTTGCCAGCGGAACCAATAGCCATCCCTCCCTCGTTGTCGTGCATCCGAAATAGCACGGCCCTTTTCTTTTCTTTTCTCTTCCTTACTCCAACGACGAGGGTGTCTTTGTACGTTTAGCTGTACAGTGAACGGCTCGCCTTCTGGATTATCTAACATGCAATAGTCGTCGTGGGGGTGAAGGCTTGTCAATGCGTTACATCCCCCGTCTCTGAGACGTGTTCCGTTCTTACAGATTGTCCGATCGTCGTTGACTGTCTTTAATACTTGCTCGAGATGAGCCACGTTGAGACAAAATGCCCAATGGCATTTGTGTGAAATGTGGCACCAGCTAAGCACAGTATTGCGGAAAAATCTGTCCAATTGGGCTCCTTCTTTCTGATGAAACAGGAGGACCCACTAGGGGTAAGGTTTGGAGACTTGTTGGTTCTTGGGTACCGTTTAGGTTATATCGTTCAGATGGACGAACGACGCCCGTTTTGCGCTTGGCAAAAACTCCCTTGATAATTCTGCAATCGGTGCTTTCCTCTTGGTTCAAAAGGCCTTTGGATTCGAAGTATGATCTTGCCGTGAGGGAGTTGTAACAGAAGTACAACTTCTCCATCTCCTCTTTCAACTTTTCTTGTGGACCCCATGCTATAGTACATGATCTTGTAGCTGTCGCATGCTGCCGGCGGAGCTCCTCTGTGTCCAGCAGTCTATACTGCTCTAGCAGAATGGCTGGGGCGTCTTCATCTTGACCTTCGTGTTCGTCTTTGACATGGTCGTTGGTCTCTTCTTCTGTGGCGAACCGGCGATGGCAACTGCGATCAGGACACACCCGCATGACTCTATCATGATTCTGTCGCAGATGTATGTCCATGTCTGCTTGTGTCACCGTCTCGGTCGGACATCCCGGCCATTCGCATAATATTTGCCTTTCGGCACAATCGCCTCCCATCTCTTCATCCCCTCCCCCCTCCCTCACCTCTTCACTCCCCTGAGCCCCCACAATTTCGTTCCCTCCACCCCCTCCTAGTTCGGAAAGGTGGATTTTGACAACGGCCTAGTCGGGCCGCGTACCTTTGACTTCCTCCAGCACCTGGTTGGTCATAATGGCCCGAAAATTGTGCACGCTTGTCGGTACTGACGTTCCCAGTACCACGGACGCAGCGCAAGCCGCGACAAAGACCCCACAGTCGCTTGGATTGTTTTGAGGTCCGCAGTTTCGTTCAACAACTGTCCATGTAGTACTGGGAAAGTTCCCATTGGGAACGGACCCCACCCACTCTAGAACACGCACGACGTCTTTTGCGCCATTGCTGCATATGGCCCTCCAATTGTTGCTATTAAGCAAATTGTAGTACTCCAGTATTCCTCCTTCTGTGTCGGCAGCAGGCAGGCGGGCCACGCAAAGCATCCAGTGGTTTCCGTTGACATGGGTTGGGATCAATATTGTCGTCGTCTCGGATTCCACAATGAACCCTGCGGAGTTCTTTGCTTCTGGTCCTTTGGGATTGTTTATTGCCTTCAAAATATCGGTAGATAGTTTCCAGCGCGATCGGAATAGCACCTCAGCCGAAAAGAAGAGACACACACAACGGCTAGATAGCTGCACGAGATGAAGTGAGACTCAAACCGAGTCTCTTCGTCTCTCTTGTCCGAGCGCAGAATGCATCCAGCGCTCATAATCGAAAACTCCTAGCGATCTCACGGTGCAGTATTCAAGCGCCGCAGTGAGGTTTAAACCAACACCAAGTAATCTCCATACTCATGGCATTGAATTTTTTCGAAAAGAGTGTAGCATAAACCTTAATGGCGATGAATGTTTTCGTATTTCGAGCTCATTTCATCATCTAGGATTTCAACCTGCTTCTGGATCATCTTCCTGGTGAGCGGTGATGCCTCTAGTATTGTGGAACATCGTTCTTTCCACCATTGTATGAATCGCATATTAGCCGTCAATCGTTTTTTGACTATGCAGGAGTATTCCGTATGTGATTTTACTCTGCATACAATCACAGACGAAGGATCGACGTCCTCAGCCTCGTCTATCCAGTCGCCAGCCCCTCACCACGGGAAACTCTCCACCTTCCACTTCAAGTCTAAGCCGAATCCCAAAGTCAGCCACGCTGCCTCCTTTATTGGTACCATATATCCGGGTCGTCTATAAAATCCTATACTGACTGGAGCTGTGAAGCCTTGCGCCCAGTAGGCAGCTTCACCGCCCCTTTCTACCTGAAATCGGGCACTGACTGAACGGCCAAGCTGGAAATAAGGCCAGTCATGTGTTTTGACTTATCGATGGACTCATCGAAGTTGTTACCGTATGTGTAGGGACGGGGAAGCGATGGTGGAGATATTATTAGGATGCCAAGGCTTTAGGAAGGTGGTAAATCCTGCTTTGTGTTTATGCGCAAAAGGGCCAAATACCACCCTCAACCACGACAATGTCTTGTCATAAAGGTCAGAGCGTCCTAAAAGATACGATGATACTGCCCCAGAGCCACCCACACCTCATAGTCCTCAAAAACTTCAACCATCTCGCAATTTTACCTTTTCCTACCAACCTACATCCTCGTCACACACACCTCAACCCCTAGAGGAGCCAATCAAGGACCCTACAACCCAGACGGTAGCGACCCCTCCCACCCCTCGAACAGCAAATTATCTCGGCTACCGTAGGTACTTAAGTAAAACCATCGAAAATCCTTATTCTACTTCCAAACAAAGAAACCCATTCTCGTTATCCGTAAGCGCGCGCCATCCTCACCATCACCCTCCTCCTTCCTTCCCCCCCATCCTTCCGGCCGAAAAACAACCTGTCTCGATTCCGCTCACCCATCCCGAACGTCCTCATCTCGCTTCCCTACAAAGAAACTCATCTCATTATCCCCCAGCACGCCAATCTCACCCATCACACCCACCGCTTTACCCCCGCTCCATATTCCACTTTCACCAGATTCCCCCCCCAACCCATCCCCTTCATCAATCTTCAAACCTCCAAACCCGCCTTACTCCAACCATCCAACCATAACCCGCTACCCACAAACAAAGCAGACAGACGTACCAACCGTCCTACCACTGCTAGCCCTCAGAATCGTACCATTCTACAAAATTTTCTTCACCATTGAAGAGCAGCTCTGTATCCGCGAAAGAAATATTTTCGATGACGTGGCAGGCGGCATGGCATTTGATGACTAATATCTCCTGATTGATTCTCGATTCAGCTCATGCAGACTATCTTTAGAATGGACGCTCGACAGCCAATTAACGCTTTAACTCATAGATATTGTATGATGTGTGAAGCCAGAGACTCTACAGGTAAAGAGCAATTCAGTCTCAGATGCCTACGAGAAGGAAGCATACTCAACACCTTAGGCTTATCCTCGGGGCTCATTTTCTGTTGCAGGTTGCCCGGCCGCCCAGATCTGACTCGTGACTCCTGTTGCTGGATCCACGCGTATAATTTTCGACACATCATTGTTCCTGGTCAATGCCGGATACTCCCACCCACCCCAGGCCAAGTCCTGGTTGAAATTGTTATCGGGACTGTTGTTGGCCGGCGTGCACACATACGCGTCACCCCTCGAAGCTTGTGCAAAAGCCTGGGCCAGACGCTTCTGAAAAGGGTCCGTGATGATACTGGGATTGGAACCTGGATTTCCATTCACGATGGCCATCGCTTGAGCTTCAAACCATTTCGGGTCGGCGATGTTGTCCCATGCCACAATTGGACTGATCTCAGGATGGCATGCAAAGTACTGCTTGCATTGCTTTAAGCCAGCTGCACCGCCTAGGCCGGTGTAGAATACTGAGATGGAATTTCGCACTTGACCCCAGGCTTCGATCTGGGAGACGCATTCTGCAACGGTGGGCACTTGGGCGCTGCATTCGAACGCATTTTCTGACTTTGAAGGGAAACAACCACGTTTCCAGAGTGGTTTCTCCACTTGTTGGTCAAGCTGTTTGGCCCACTCACGGTGGTTCGGGGGCCTGGTTGGAACTTCGTACGGATTCGCTGCCAATAATGTGGGCGACTCGTGGCTGAGAGATCTGTTGATGGCAAGGTCTGGGAAGTTGGGGGGAATGACATTTGCATTGCTGATAGTGAAAGTGATGATAGACAAGGCGATGAGGAAGCAAGTGCCCAGGTGACTGATCGAGTGATGCATCTCGTTGTTGGAAATTTTCCAGCGATCGGATCGGCAACTGTAATTACGTTACAGGACGATAGCAAAGTGTTTATTGGACGTAACAAGGCAGATTAAACAGACATAGTAACGGCCTCAAACAACAACAACAAAAAAAAAGGGTAAATCTTTATAGAAAGTAAGCTTGGACTCCATTTGTCCTTGCTCTATAGATAGCCTTGCCGTATATCCGGTTGCTCGCGGCGTAGAGATTCTATCTACCCCTGCATATCTAGACCACATAGCCCCCCTGCATTGCATTAAATTGCGGCTCATCTCATATATCCTGTTGATGAAACGAAACATCAAACCCTGAGTTTTACTTGTCGGAGATGAGCACTATGCAAGGTTTTCAGGTTTTCATTAGAAAATGTGGCGTTTTCCGGAAGGTATTGAGAGGGAACGCATCATGTAACTCGAGGCTATGGGCTGATTGTAGCATATCAAAGGCTTTTCCAAGCCCTGTTTGCTTCGGCTGATTTCTCGGGCGTCGCACCATATCTAATAAGCAAGTCAATGATTTCCTGTTTGGTCCCCACATCGCTGGTGACTACGTCAAGCGTAGATCTGGTAAAGAAGTGACTTTTGTTTGGATCGAGTCCCTGTTCCAAAAAGAAGGACAAAAGAGGGACATTTTTCATCAGCGCCGTCATCGATATCAAATCTCCTTTCTCACCAAAGTCCCTGTCGATGAGTCCTGGGCTGTGCGTGAGAAGTGCTTTCCAGGTTTCGACTCCACCCTCAAGTGCGGCAGAGCGGACATCGTCGCTGATCTCGATAGAAGGACATGCCTGGAGAAGATATCGGAGGACATCGACATTGCCCTTATTTGCGGCGGATTCTAGCATGAGCTGGCGGATTCTTGGGTTGTCTTCGCCGCCGGCCAGAAGGAGTTCAATTATTTCAATGCTACCTGACCCCGCCGCATGCTTGGCCAGCATTATTTGCCAGTCATCAAGGAGGACACGTAGCCTTGGAGCGTCTCTCATTGCGCATGCGCCCAAGATCTGGTCCTGCAGTGAGGGGGGCGACATTTTGGGGGCGAAAAATCTACGGTAGAATGGTCCGATGCTTTTCATAATATGATCAATCGAGGTGCTTGAATGCTGACGCACTCACTATTTAATACAAACACTGATTTGTTGGTAGTTTTTGTTCCTTAAAGGAAAATATTTTGAAAAGATTAGAAGAATTTGCGAAGTACTTATTAATGTCCGAAGCCTGCATAAAGTACCTTACCTTATGTTGTACCTTACCTTACGAATCAAAATGTTTCGACTGCGCCTCTTAGATGCGTGTTTCATCACCTGCATGAAGTCCTCTACTGCGTCTCTCAAAGCAGGATGATATGAAATAATTCCGACTACGTCCCACTCGTACGTGGGCATGTGGTTTAGAAGCAAAATCTTGCAGCCTCTCTAATCCAGTCACTGCCCACCATAGCCAAGTTATTTGCTTACGACCGATTGTTTCCGGCAGTCCGCCGCTCCCAAGAAGATTTGCATCATCTTTAGGAGTTACGTGCGAAGTTTAGGGTCAGCCTAATGCACCTTGAGCCGATCCTAATGCGCCTTGATTGTCTTTTATTCGGTCGATCATGTGGGATCCATTCTTAACTTGCCATCTATTCCAGACGCTGTACAAAAACCTCATTGTCTCATGTCTGAATTAATCATATGATGGATTGTCCCTTGTCTTTGAGTTAGTTTTGATTGTTGGACTTTCATCACAGCACTTCTTGGATCTGGTTGTGAAAACATATCCTCCGATCATTACTCATAACCGTGCCTTGACAACAAGACGTGATGCGTTTCATATGGCTACCAATTATCGGACTCGTCTCTGGGCTTCAAGTACATGCTGAATACAAGGCTCATATGCTGATGCCAAGAGATTCAACGGACACCGCATCAATGACTGCCCGATTCTTGAACTTTACTACCAATTCGACGCTTTCAACTTCATCCTCAATACCAGTCTCGTCATCTCAGTCCGGTCCATCCTTCTCAACAGCGTTTCCATCTTACACAACGAGCGTCGCAAACTCCACAGATAGCTCATCGTATTCTCTATCTGACGAGCTAGCCTCTCGCAGTCCTAGCGATAGCAGTACCATGACAACTACTTCATTAGCCCTTCAATCTATGACAACCAGTCAGTTGTTTCCTTCAAGTTCGACATCGGGGCCGATTGTAGTTGGAGGAGGTAGCGGTTCCGGTGGCGGCGGCGGCGGGGAAGGAAAGCCTCCAGTGGTCCCCCCAATACTGCCACCAGTAGCCCCTCCCATACCGCCACCTGGGATAGGTGGCAACGCAGGAGATGATGGAGGTGATCATACCACAGACCACTCGTCAGACGAGCCATCGACATCAGCATCGTCTACTACTGGGAGTATCATGAGTTCGTCATTCACAACTCCAACAACCTCCTCCACGACAAATGGAAGTGCAACGACACCATCAGCATCGTTGTCCTCGGCATCCGCTTGTGGACTTGCAACACTAAATCCGGATTTTCCATTTGCGTGGGGTGACGACGGTCCATTGCTTGGGTCGATGACCCTATCGCAGTCAATTACAGTTATAATTACAGGCGGCAGTGCAAGCCTCGAAAACTCTTCCGTATCGACTACTAGTCGTGCCACTTCTAGTGCTGTAGCAGAGACTGCCGCTACAACTACCAGTCTTACCACGTCTGCTTCCGCTCCTCAAGCACCTCCACCGCCATTGCCCAGTTCATCAGTGCCACCAGCGCCGCCTGCCCCTTCGCAGACGAGTTCTAACGACAAAGGTTCCTCGCTGTGTAAAAATTTGGAACACAGTGAAATCAATCCCTGCAAAATCGCCTATCATCTCTACAACGCCAATTGTCTGTATCAGCAATATACATCGTATGTAGTCACCGACGAGGGAACACTGATCAATGAGTTCTTGCCTGCCTCGAATGGTTGTGCTGCCATGTTCACATGTAGTGACTATAGCGCTGGAATGACTGGTGCTCAGATCATTGATGCGTAAGTCATTCTGCTGTCATTACGCTGAAGGGCGTTTCCGAATGGCCAGTTTTATGGTGATGACTTTTTGCTGATGATAGGATTTTTAATTTAGTTTCGATAACCTTTTCGCGAACGACACGGTCAAGATGTGCGGGAGTTCCTATCTTTCTAATGGATGTCATGTCACCGTCAATGGTTGCAATGACTGTAAAGCCAGCGTGCCATCCACTTGTCCGCCTGCTTAGATCCCTATAACACCTTGTACTTGATTGGATAGTCCTTATATTAGCATACTATGCATAAAATGTGTAGCAGTAGGATTTGTGCTTTTTCTTGTTCCTCGAACGCTGTCCTTTTTACCAGCGGACTTCTTGATGGACGAGTCTGCATGGAAAATCCGCACGCAGCCAGCACCCAATAGAAAGTAGAGACTTAGCCAATTAAAGGTCCATGTATTGACCTCTTACCCAAGCATCTCTACCGACCATCTCCTTTTTCTTCCACTTCTTTTTGTTGAAACGAGGTGTGACTGCTTCGAGGATGCCTTTTTTTTACTGATATTCGTTCCTAGGTTGGTGTGTAGTAGTATATATGGTGATCAGAGCCTGGGTCTATACTTCTACGTGTTTACATTGTTTTGAGGTGTTACTATGCTGAGAATAAGATAGATTCTAAGATACCGGGGAAGTACAGCCCTTTTTCTTCTACAGTCTGGACTTACCCCCGATATACGAGTAAAATTACAAATTGTATTTGGTTTTTTCACAAGCCTACGATATTACCAAATCTATGGTGCTTTGTCGAATGGTCTCTCCCAACATGGAAGGTAAATGCTGCAAGTTCATATCTAGTATCGCTACTTCTCGCAGAAGTCTGATAGAATACAAATTGCTCAAGCGAGCAAGCTAGCCAAGGATAGGAAACCGGAAGAGGTTACATCTTCTATCAGTGGCGGTCAAAGCCACATCTCTTCCCACTTTTCCGTATTTGAGAAAAAAGTGCAGGGAGCTAAAGCCCTTTCGGGCCTTAGCTTCCTGCGCTGGCCAATTATATGATCGTGTTCATTCTGTCCGGCACTAAAACACGCTCTAAATAAGAATTATAGAGTAAATAATGCGCTTTCAAATGATACTCCATATGGAAAAGGGGGGTTTCAGAGGGTCTCCCCCTGAGAAAAAGAAGAAATCAGTGGATTTGGGAGTAGATTTGGGAGAGAAATCAGTGGATTTGGAAGTGGATTTGGGAGAGAAGAGCGGGGTTTCAGGGGTTCTCCCCCTAAGAAAAAGAAGAAATCAGTGGATTTAGGAGAGAAGAAGGGGGGTTTCAGGGGGTCTATCCCTGAGAAAAAGAAGAAATCAGTAGACTTGGGAGTAGATTTGGAAGGCCTTAAATTCGCCCCTAGGGACTCACAAGCTTTTCACTACTGGGAAGTCCCACGCCCCAGTACATAATATATCATGTCACCCTCGCACCCCGCGCTATGCGGAAGCACAGAAAAACTTCCCATTGCTATGCATGCGGTAAGATCCTTCTGGCTCTTCTCCCATGTATTATTCCCGGACTCCGACCCAATTCGGTTCGTATGAAAAGCAGATCAGAAACTAAACAGACCGCTCCTCCTCTTTCCAAAGGGATAGACAACCAAAGCGCTCAGGAACAGCCCCACGGTAATCCCAATCGCGATTTGTATCATGCTGTATGCAACATTGAGGACATCGCTGTTCACATTGACATTCGAAGTGCTGGTTGCGTTACTGATAGTTGTTGTGCCGTTGCCCCTTTGGTTTGTGAGTTGGTTGGCTGAAGTCAAACCGCTGATGAGGGCTACCTCCTGCGGCGAGGCCCGAAGGCACCTGCACGAAGATGGCGGGGAGCAACGCGGCTGCCGCCAGGCCATGGCGGAGCCGACTATACAGGTTTCCAATGACGCCAATGGCGAGTGCACCCAGCGTGTTTGCTATTTGAGCATTTGAAGAGAAGCGCTTAGCTGAAAAATGATTGACGATGTACCCAGCAAAGGCGATGACGAGCATTATCGGCATTTGTTTGTATCTGCCGTGGTTGATGACGATGAGACATAGCGTAAAGGGGGGCACGAAGATGAATTCGAACCAGGCTGGCATCGTTGTCCTGCATATGGTGTCATTTACTGCATTTTTGTCCATGGCGCCAAAGATCGCTGTGCCAATTGTGATGCCAAAGCCGAGAAACAGAGAGTATATTACGGCGTATATCATGCGAACGGAACCGGCGACAATGTTTCGGGATTGAAGCTCAAGAGAGCCACAAAGTATCGTGTAGCCTGGTAGGATCAAGGCGATGGCAGACTGAGCAAGAGCCGAAAAGCAAAATAGCTGGCCGCCATTGATGGAACCGAAGGCTCGGGCAAGGAAGCTAGTCAGGACAGCCGCAGAGATTTCGAAAATATTAGAGTAGAGCTCCGATTTTGGGGCGAGTATAAGTTGCATGATGCCCAAGAGACAGCCAAGGAAGAAAGCAATGGGTAGATCAACAGGTCGAGCCCCAAAAGCGAATGGTCCAACACACATGCTGGCAAATCCATATATAATCACACGGAACCAGGGTCTGTAATAGTCCTTCTTATGTATGATTTCCTCTAGGCGTTCCATCGCCTCCTCTACGCCGATTGTGTCATGGACCACCTCTTTGTACACTTCATGAGTATCACGAAGCTTTCCCAGGTTCACACCTTGCGTGGCGCGAACTATTTTGACCTCCGTTGTATGCGTCGACTGATCGTCAAACGAGATAATCATACAGCCAGGTATATAAAGGAATTGACCGTCGATCTCGAGAACTCTTGATGACATTCGCATGTACTCTATGAAGCTATCAGTAACAACGAAGCTTTGATTTGCAACATCACATACCTTCGAGCCGATGCGTCGGTGCCCCATATGTCATGAGAGCTCTGCAAATCATGATTAGATACCCCTGCCTTTGCATTGTCTCGGCAATGTGTACTTGTATCCGAATCGAGTCATCGTTTTTGACAGCCTTCTTTTTCTTGCCCATAACCGTATCCAAAGCCGTCATGCTCAGCGGTCTGTGTTTCGCTTTTGGTCTGATGACCTTCGATGTCTGGGTGGAACCGGTTGTTGGGTGAGCAAGGACAGTAGATGAGCTGACGAGATCTGATAAAGCCCCCGTAGACTGGCTCTGAGGATTTTTATAGTACCACTTCTGGTGCTTTGCTTTCGGAGTAGCAACGCCAGAAGACGCAGGCGAACTGGCTGGAGACGTCCCTGGAGAGTGTGTAGGCGTCGTTGCTCCTGATGGCGTTGACTCCAACAAAGGATGAGTGTTCTCGTCGCGCCGATGGGCTGCTCGGGTAATGGCATCGTGACCAGACGGTATATGAGATAGAGCACTTCCAACTCCTTGCTCGTGGTAGAGTTTCAGAAGTGAGGAGAGGTAACCTTCACGGTATGCCTCCGGCCTGGGAACGTAGTGATTGGGATCACGCTCATATGTAGGAGTTTGGACTCCAGACGCTGTTTCGGGCGACGTCTCAGCTGGAACCCTGAACAACCCTGGTATCCGCGAAGTCTTGTGGTGCGCGATTAGACGAGCAGCCCTAGTATAGAATCGACCCGTCCTCCTTTTTCCCCTCTTAATGGACGCACTATCGGCTCCCTTTTCATCGTCATCGTCCGTTTCGTCTTCTATCCCAAACTTCGTGCGTTTGGTTTCCAGCTTTTCCAAGCGAATCTCGCTCAAGTCGAGCCTCATTCGCCTTTCTCCTTCAGAAGGCGGAGATGGAGGCGGTGATCTGGCAAGTGTCCTCTGCGGCCTTCGTGGAGAGGTATACCTAGACCCAGGCGCAGAGTGACTGCCCATCATACGAGAGAGGCGTTCAGCTCTGTCGTGTGCCGTCTGCTGCGATATAGCCTTCCCAACGGCTTTCTCATTCTCCTCGCCTTCGTCCTCATCAGGCCGATTCCCTTCAAGTTCAGGCTTGTCATCGTTGTGTCCGGACTCTGAGTCACTTGAAGGCAATCTCATGATCGAAGGTCTGGGTTTGGGAACTGGTGCTCTGACAGATTGTTCCACGATGCCCAGAGACTTTTCAGGGCTAGTTGCCCTTGAGACTGAAGGAGACGTGCTTTTTACCGCTGTATTTGACCTTGACCTCGGTAACGGCTTGGGCTTTGGAGGTGGGTCGGCATCATCTCGAAGGTCGAAAGCAGCTCTCTTGTTGGAAGTGTCCATCGACTCTCCTCCTGGAGTGAAGCGTACATTATGCCTCTTCTTGGGTGGCCTTGAACCTTCTCTAGAATGATGCTTGCTGGACTCGGCACTCTGACCTCTAGAGCTGTCTTCTTCGGGTGAGGCAGGAGAATGTGACTCTTCTGGGAAGGGCATGGCTATGCCGCGAACAGTACGAATTGACGGGCGGATTCTGTTAGTAATATATAAATAAAAGACTAAGGTCCGTTGAGAAAAGCAAGCAAAAGCAGAATGTTTCTTTGTTAGTCAATCAGCCAGGGTCACACCATTTGCGGGGCCCTTGGTGGGGGAAAGGGTGGGAGAGATATAGAGGGATTTGAATAGGGAGAGGGACGAAAAGATGATTTTTAGGTCCTGACATATGGATGGCATTAAACGAGTAGGTGAGAAGAGAGCAGAAGCAATGAGAGAAGTCTGTGTCATGGTGAAGAAAGCCGTTCACATTCTTGACCAACCTACCCTCGTCCAACAGTACGCGACGCCAAGCAAAGGGAGACAAAAGAAGCCTTCTGTCATCCGATTGAGCAAAATACCAACCAAGCTAATATAGGTGTAAAGTCAAAAGACGATGTTCTGGTTGATTTTCTGCCTTTCAAAGCATTCTTTTCACATTTCGATATGATGAAGATAGTAAGCAAGTGGAGACAAGACCAAGTGAAAATTGAAAAGCTCGAAATGGCGCAATAAGTACGTCGGATTATTTTATCACCGAGCACTTATTTTTAGATGAGCCCTCGAGCCTCGGAGTCGAAGATATGAGTCTTCATTTTCAAGTCTCTGTTCCATCGCCACCAAGCTCGCTGATGGTGAATGCTGCTGAATACATCTTGGCTTTGACCCTGGAGTAGAGAGAAAACTCGAATAACTGCGGTAGGCCCAGAATGGATACTAGGAGATGCCAAACACATATCGTATCAAGTTGCTGGTCGACCCATTACGAAATCATGCCATTGCACACCCAGCCCAAAATGCCAGACAGTCATGAATACATCGTCCCAACATGTCTTTGCTAGATAGATCTTGTTGATCTTCTCACATATTACCACTCCCGGTCAGAGGCTTGTAATTTCACGTACTGTATCAAAATCATCTGGGATTGCTGCTACAGCCCACTGAAGGAAACGGTCGTATGAGCCTTGATTCATGCCTACTAAGAGCGCATCATACTCGCCATGTCGGCGGTCTCAAAGTCTATAGTGTCCCTCGCCGTAGGTACTATTGCTAAAGCTCTATTCTTCATCGCTCCTCCAGTAGAGTGTTCTCCAACTGTGTACTTCGTACCATGGGAAAAGTTCCTGCACCCTTTGAATATTTCCGAGGCGCGATAAAAAAATGACTACCAAAAAACTCACTCTCACCTTTTCTCCTCTTCCTCCTCGTGGCCTTCACCCTAGCCCTCCCCACCCCGATGCCATCAAGAGCCCCCAGCAATGGCGTCCTCGTCCTTCCAGAAGCCGAGCAACAGTGCGCTCAAGCGAGCTGCCCAAACCTCTTTGACACGGGTGCAGGAGGTTTAAATCGAGGCTGCTATCTTTGCGGTCCGAATCCAAGCTCACTGCTGTCACTTTTGCTTACACCGGCCGTTGGAGGTGTTTGGGGGAGCCGCGAATAGGAATGCAAACAGGTCTGCGACTCTTGTTGTCCTTGATTTTGAGACCAGTGCGCATTGATGGAAAAGCTGCGATATCCATGGACCTCATAAAGTTGAAATTTCTTGTGTGGCAATTGGCTGACGATCCCGACTTTCAACTTATTGTTGGATCTCCCTGTGTACTTAAAACACGATTTGACTCTAAGGAAGCTACGTGTCTGCACCGACTGATTCTAGGAGCGAGATTTTATATGAAATTAGCATTAGCCTGGAGTTTCAGATTGCCTCAGCGCAACCCTTCTTCTCCGACGAGCTGTTGCTACCCCCTGGGCATTCATGTTGGCGAGCCGAACATTTGCCACAGAGGTCCCGTTCTCTTGCGTGAACCATCCGCTCCACCATGGCACGTCTGTTCCCAGCCTGCGCATGTTTGCTTCGGCAAGTGCAAATCTCTGTACACGATTCGCGATTTCTGCCATATCATCGAGAGACTGTATCTGGGGTAAAGCATTTATCTCGGCTTTCCGCAAGACAGATGCCATTTCGGGGTCGTAATCTCCCGGAAAAGCGTGCACGCTGTGGTGGTTGCCCACCATGACTGTGAGGAACGCTGTCGGGTCGGGGTACCTCAGACTACCAATATCCGATGTTGGATCCGTGACAAAATCTAGCAGTCCTTGAATCTCCTTCGTGACAAACCCCCCCCAGCCGGCGGTCCCCAGACATTGACTAGCAACATATGCTGCCATTCCTCTAAGATCGTTGGGCACCACCGTGAATTTGTCGATCTCGACGGGTCCACAGATATCGACGGTTATTGATATATCACCAAAACTTTGCGTGAATGGCAACTGGTGCTCATGGCGCTCCAATTCTGGCGATGAAACATTCGAAGCGAGTGGACCCAAGTCTGAGCCATCAATAAAGTAGGTGACTGGCTCTGTGTCTTCTGGGAGTAGACTAGCAGCTTCCAAAGCTTCATCCTTTTTCAAATGGGTCCCATAGGCTCCGTTGCAGAAAAGGAAATCTGGTGCCACAGGTGTTATTGGGACAAGCGATGAGTATGAATTGACATTGACTAGACTGGTCATGATGCAAATTCAGCCGATTGAGTAGGTGTCTCTCATTGATTTTTGAGAAATGCGAACGCAGATCTTGGTTATCGGCTGCCTTCTAATAAGATCGAGTATCAGTGCAACTTATTGCGGAAACCATAGGATCAGACGTTGCATACAAGTTCTGAAACAGCGCTTCAGAGCCCTGAGCGTGTTTGTAGGAACTAGAACCCATATGACGAGACTTTCCCTAAATCTATGAAGCGAGTGATTGAAAATGGGCTACTAGTACGTGCTGCCATTATATAGGTATTGAAACCAACTGCCAGCTCTAAGATCTGCAAGTCAAGAACCTCCGCCTAGGACGATTTTCGGCTCATTCGATGTGAATTGGGCGTAGTCTGTGTATCAGACCGTAGGCTGTAGCGTGCACGATTCTCTCCATTTGATAGTCGTTAAGCGCATTGGCGTAACGACGCCGTCATGGTGCGGCATGTCATAAATATTCCTTTTTCCTGCTCGTTCTCGTATATTGATTCATATGCCATTCCGTGTCCCCACTCTTGTTTTCTAGTGTACCACCCCTGATCTCAAACAGTCGCATTGTCATCCGAGGGCCTACCTCCGCCAGCTCGACACTCTGATACCCTGTTCGTACGAAAACGTGATGCCTTACTTCTATACTGTCTTCGATGTTTTTGAATGTCACCACTCGACTGCCGACCTTCTGGCTTGTAGTTGCAGCCTCGCGCGGCGGAAAGAGATGCTTCAATATCTGGGCCACTCGTTTGCCAAGAGCACTGTTGAAGTTTTCAAAGATGAGGTGGGGGTAGGATTCGCTGACAGTGCCCTTTGAAGCGTTGGGGAGATCGTGACGCAGGAACACATTATGTAGCGAGAAAGACGCTGTAGGACCATGTGGTAGATGAGAAATGGTCAGGGCTGTAGGTACACCACGATGTTCGTGAAGGAGTAGTAGGTCCGTCAAGGAGGAGGCGTTGGCGCTGGAGACGAGATTAGGCAGAATGAGGGTACCTCTGTTGAGTCGAATGGAGGTAGGGAGTAGAAGGCGAATCTCCTTCGCGAACGCAGACAGTCGGGTGGAGGGCGAGCGTGAAGTTGTGACCAGGGGCCGGGGATCTGTAATGCCAGACAAATGTGCGTATTCATCATCGATGTCATTGTGAGCTTCGGCGCTTTCGTCAAACTTGTAATCCTCACGCAAAGTCTTATCGTTGGCTATTGCAGGGTCCAGAGGCTTTCCAGTTGCCAGAGAGGCCTTTAGCTTTGCGCGCTTCTCAGCAGTCTCTGCTTCGCGGAGGATGAGGGCACGACGGTAAAGATAATCTCTCCGCTGCCGGGCTTGTCTTCTCTGTTAGGGAAAGATTAGCAAATAGTGTCTCACGCTTTTGGAAAGAGGTGAGACCGACTATCATCTTGGACCTTATAACATCAAGGTCTCTGTGTGTGAATGAACGTTAATCTTCGTACAGGTACGGAAAAGAATTTAGCGGGGAAGTAGATGCCAAGACATTTGCCCGGCAAGCGGTCTTCTTTTCCCCGACCAAATCCTCCTTGCCCACCCACCCTCACACTCACTCACTACTTTACGTTCTCTTTTCGTTCCCTTGCAGCATTTAGAGCAGTACCTCTTCTCCTAGTGTGGCGCCGGACCCCGATGACTTACTCCCTCAGTCTGGCTACGGTTTTCTCGCACAAGGCAAACCGCGAAAGTCTGGTGTGATCAGGTGCAAGAGCCGGCTCGTTCAATCTTCTTCACTTGCCAGATTGTGCCTTATACAACACATAATCCACAGCGCGATGGAGGGAGCCTTCACACATCTGGGGAACCATCTCATCTCCGATTCAGCATCTACAATAAACGCTGGAGACGATCTCTCTACCATCGACCCCGACGAGAGCATCTTAGATCGCGAATACGGGAGGGGCAATTTGACTGGGGGACCCAGGAGACGTCGACATGATGATGAAGACGAGGGCACAGAAGCATTCGATGATGACGATACGGAGAGCATGGTCAGCATGCCAGTAGATGGTATCAACGGCAAGCCGAACACAAGAGCTGAGGAAGAGAAAGAATTACCACCACATGCTTGCGCGTAAGCTCGTCATGAGTCTTACAGGGCTAGATTGTGCCTGCTAACTTTTGATTTTATATCAGATACTGTGGTATTCACAACCCAAGTTCAGTTGTCCGATGCTTGGCTTGCAGCAAGTGGTTCTGCAGTGCCCGCGGCAACACCTCCTCATCCCACATAATAAACCACTTGGTCCGCGCTCGCCACAAAGAGGTACAGCTCCACCCTAGCTCGTCCCTGGGAGATACTGTACTCGAATGCTACAATTGCGGTACTAAAAATGTATTCCTGCTCGGCTTCATACCAGCCAAGTCCGACACGGTGGTAGTACTTCTTTGCCGTCAGCCATGTGCATCTATGCCTTCCTCGAAAGACATGAATTGGGACGTATCGCGATGGCAACCGTTGATCGAGGATCGATCGTTTTTGGCGTGGCTAGTCTCTTCGCCTTCCGACCAAGAACAATTGCGCGCACGCCACTTGAGTCCTCAAATGATTGCCAAACTGGAAGAAATGTGGAAGGACAACGCTGCTGCAACAATCGCAGACTTGGAGAAAGGGGCAGGTGTAGACGACGAACCAGCACCAGTGCTTCTCCGCTATGACGATGCCTACCAATATCAGAATGTCTTCGGACCCCTAGTAAAGATCGAAGCAGACTACGACCGGAAACTGAAAGAGTCACAATCGCAAGACGGATTGATCGTTCGTTGGGACTTTGGGCTGAATAACAAACACCTTGCTAGCTTTGTGTTGCCGAAGCTCGAGCTCGGAGACGTGAAGCTGGCTGTTGGAGATGAGATGCGCATCAAGTACACTGGAGAGCTTCGTCCGCCGTGGGAAGGTGTGGGTTACGTGATCAAGATACCAAACAATCAATCAGACGAGGTCACCATCGAGCTTCGTGCAAAAGGCGACCACAAGTCTGTCCCCACCGAATGCACTCACAATTTCAGCGCAGACTATGTGTGGAAAGCTACTTCGTTCGACAGAATGCAACTTGCTATGAAAACTTTCGCTGTCGACGAGATGAGTGTATCGGGATACATCTTCCATCGACTCCTGGGCCACGAAGTTGCGGCAGCACCGATGAAAACTCAGATGCCGAAAAAGTACAGTGTACCTGGACTGCCAGAGCTCAATGGCAGTCAAATCAATGCCGTCAAGAGTGTACTTCAGAAGCCTCTCAGCTTAATCCAAGGCCCTCCCGGTACAGGAAAGACTGTTACCTCGGCCACCATCATCTACCACCTTGCCAAAATCAATGGTGGTCAAGTCCTTGTCTGTGCTCCATCTAATGTGGCTGTCGACCAACTGTGCGAACGAATTCACAAGACGGGATTGAAGACTGTTCGAGTCACGGCCAAGTCTCGCGAGGATGTTGAGTCTCCCGTCGGCTTCCTTTCTCTTCACGAGCAAGTCCGCATGAACGACAGTAATACCGAATTGGTCAAGCTCAACCAGCTCAAAAGTGAGCTCGGTGAATTGTCAAGTCAAGATGAGAAGAAGTTTAAGCAGCTGACCCGCAGTGCCGAGCGTGAGATTTTGACCAACGCGGACGTTATCTGCTGTACTTGCGTTGGAGCCGGCGACCCACGTCTTGCCCGCTTCAAGTTCCGCACTGTCCTCATCGACGAATCAACACAATCCGCGGAGCCTGAGTGCATGATTCCCTTGGTGCTTGGCTGCAAGCAAGTCGTCCTTGTTGGTGACCATCAGCAGCTGGGTCCTGTCATTATGAACAAGAAAGCGGCCAAGGCCGGTTTGAACCAGTCCTTATTCGAGCGTCTTGTCATTCTTGGATGTGCTCCCATTCGATTGAACGTACAGTACCGTATGCACCCGTGTCTTTCAGAATTTCCTTCGAATATGTTCTACGAGGGATCATTACAGAATGGAGTAACCATGCAGCAGCGCCTTCGTCGTGATGTAGACTTTCCTTGGCCAGTCATGGACTCCCCGATGGTATTCTGGTCGAATCTTGGCAACGAGGAGATTTCAGCTTCTGGGACTTCGTATCTCAACCGCACCGAAGCATCCAACGTTGAAAAGATTATCACGCGCTTCTTCAAAGCTGGTGTGCACCCCAGTGATATCGGGATCATCACGCCCTACGAAGGCCAGCGAAGCTATGTTGTCAGCTCTATGCAAACCAATGGATCATTCAAAAAGGAAAACTACAAAGAGATCGAAGTAGCCTCCGTGGACGCTTTCCAGGGACGGGAGAAAGATTTTATCGTCTTGTCCTGCGTGCGCTCCAATGACCACCAGGGCATTGGCTTCTTGAGTGATCCTCGCCGTCTCAATGTTGCACTTACTCGAGCCAAGTATGGTTTAGTCATTCTGGGCAACCCGAAAGTTTTGTCGAAGCACCCACTGTGGCACTACCTTCTTCTGCACTTTAAGGAGAAGAATTGCCTGGTCGAAGGGCCGCTGTCCAATCTGCAGATCTCTTTGTTGCAGTTCAGTCGTCCCAAACAGTCCTATCGCGGGCCCCAACGATATCAAATGACTTACCAACGGGCTTCGGATCTGAGTAATGGCATGGTCAATGGTCGTAACGGCCCTCGTCAAGAGTACAATGATGCAGGGTCCCTCGGCTATATTCCGGACGATGTATCGTCGGTCCATTCATCCTCTGTAGGCGGTGGCGTTGGTGTCCCTTCTGCATACCCACACATTTTCTCGGGGTTCCAAGAGACCTGGCCGACTCTGAATGGACGCCGGACGAATGGTATGAAAAGCCGAGCGGGCACGGAGAGCATTGCAGGCGAGTCTGTCGCTGCCAGTGAGTCGGACATCAACGGACCTGCCAGCACTGTTGACGGAAAAGGCGGAGTCAGTCTGACCGGACTCAGCATCAATGATGCGAAACAAGCTAGTCTGAACCAATCGGATCGTCTGAAGCGCTATGTGGAATCTGGAGGACGTGCTGGCGACGGCAGCGTGTTTGGGGGAAGCTCGGCCAGCAGTCGGGTCCCTCGCGGAGATGACGACGACGCTCGAAGCGTCTCTACAGCCTTTGCTAGCCAAGTTGGGCTTGGCAACTACGATTGATGTGACATTTGAAGGCTACTCAGGAGACACGGTGGTTGATTAATGGAATCCTACTAAAAGCCCCAGATACAACAATCAATGATAAGGCTAGATGCTCTTGCATGGCCTTGAATGCTCGTAGCGGTCATGGCATACGGTGAGAGATTGCGGGTCTTGATGAGCGCTACCAGGCTTCAGAGAAAGCTGCAAAGCTCATCAGCCAGCCGCAGAAATGTTAATGCGTGCAAATGACGGTGCGTGTGAGGAGGATTGGTTGCTGCCAGGGACGTCGAGTCCTTGAAGCAACAGTCTCTTCCGTGTCAGATCAGATGGAATTACAGCTTTGTGGTGGTTGATTACGGAGGGATAGCGATCATTTGCGCAGTCTCAGGTCTTGCCCCGTCTAATCAAGTCATGCCCCGAGAGTGTCCGGGCGACGGGGCAAGACGCGTGCTTTTTGCCAGCCCGTTTGGGCTTCCTGCATGCGCAGGACCTACTTTCCTTGAAGCATGGTGCATTTGATAGATAAAGATAGGTAGCCAGTCGAGTTGCGAATCCAAAAACAGTCTCTACTAGGATCTCGGTGGGATTTTGAATGGTTCTAAGTGACAGGGGATATTGCGCGATTAATAAAGTGGTACCGGCCAAATCGCAAAGTTCCGCTCGTTGCATTCTTGGTAAAGGAGTAAGGCAGGAGAGTGGTTGATTCGACATGCAACATTGCATGCGGCTTTCTTTGGGAGCTCCATTGATCAGCCCGAACTTGTCCAGGAGCCAGGAGCCAGGAGCCCGAAGATGGAAATGAATCCAGGCATTCGGATGGATATGCGTTCCAATCTTCTTTGCAGTTTCCTCTGGTCTCGGAGATTATATAGCGAAGAAGATAGCCGTTGAATGTTTCAGTGAGACATGCTAGTAACAAGATTGTATTATTGCCTAGGTACGTACTCGTATAATATAAATAAAGTAATAAAGTATCTGATGGATGCGCTTTACAAATTACAGGGGGCGTATCTCCACGCTCAGTTGGCTCTAGTATAAAAGCCACCATGCTGCATTCATATCCAAGGCCTAAAGGGGAAAATGATCGTCAATTGAATAGTTTCAGGAGAGCGGGTTCGGTGGGTATAGAGTTTGAGGCTAATCAAGAAAGATTAGAGGGTAGATATCATCCAATCAAATATCTTGGATCTGTAAATGTCATCATGGGACCCAACATATTTTAAAGCATGCCTTGATCCTACTAACCAGATCTATATGCTTTAGCGAGACTAGTATCCTCCAAGTCAGCCGCCACATTTGACCTTCCCTATTATTAAGTATTTTTATTATTATTATCATTTTATTACCACTGCTGCTACTACTTTACTACTGTTACTCCTACTGCAATCATGGAGTCTCTTAGCTCAGGAGAATCTGCTTCCTCGTGGCCTTTTGCTCTCTATTCTGCCTTTCATTCCTTTGTCTCTCCCTTGTTGTTATTATTGAACACCAACCCAACCTTCATTGTTATACTACTCACCATCACTCTCGTACCACTTGTCCTGTGGGTTGACACTATCGGCAAAAATCCTGCCTCCTCCCTCAACAAGATGGCGGTCAAAGATCCTTCTGCAGATTTCAAGGGGAACATCAAGGTCAACAACAATCCACCGACCAAGGAAGACCTCGAGAAAGTCGCAGACTTGCCCGTGCTGGATAAGGATGGGAAGAAACACACGTTCAAGGGCTTATACGCCGATAACGAGAATGGACCTCGCCGGGTTATGATCATATTCATACGGCATTTCTTCTGTGGTGTATGCAGCCCATTCAATACCTCTATACCTCTTTCTTGCCGCGAATGTACTGACAAACAATCGAAGAACTGCCAGGAATATCTCCGTACTGTCGCATCCTCCATCAGCCCCGAATCTCTCTCCGCCCTCTCTCCACCCACAGAAATCGTCGTCATCGGCTGTGGCCAACCCAACCTCATACCCATGTATGTTCGCGAAACAGCATGCCCATTTCCCATCTACGCCGACCCTTCACGCAAATTATATCACCTCCTCCGCATGACCAGCACCCTGAGTCTTGGCAAGACACCACAATATATGCAGCGCTCTGTCCTATCCATGGCCGTATCAAGCTTCATCCAAGAGCTGAAGTCGGGCAGGAACATGCTGTCCGGCGGCGATTTCAGACAAGTAGGTGGAGAGTTTTTATTCCAATCCGACAAGGTGACCTGGTGTCGCCGCATGCGGAATACGAGAGATCATGCCGAGATCCCTGTGATCAGACAACAACTCGGACTGGACGACACGCCCGCCCCACAGAGGAAGCGTTGGAGCGCGGCTGGCATAGGAGGTGGTATCACAAGACGGTTGAGTAATCGAAGGCCAATGAGTTGGGCTGGAGGCCCGAGGATTAAGAGCGGCAACAAGCTGGAGAGACCCGCTAGCGGGATGGACTTTCTCAAAGAGGAGGACGGGGAGAAATTGATTAATGGGAACGGGATCGCGAGTGGGCATGATGTGGGTGCGAACGGCACTGCTGCCGTCGCTACAAATAGGCGTACTGTTGCGGATGAGACGGCCAAAGACGCTGACGTTAACGCGACTGGAAAGGAAGGTGCTATTGACGGCCGCGCGATTGTGGAAAGGATCAATTTTGGCACGTAAGGCGTTAGTTATATCGTGAGGTGTTTCTGTCGTTTTTTTTCCCCCTCCTGATACCCTGATCTTTTCTTTCGTTCTTTTTGTACAACAAGATACATTGTGTATATATACACGTTCCCATGATATGATACAGTATTTGGCCTTTGTTGACTCATTCATTCATTCACGGATTTTCAGCCATCAATGTCGGTCTTGCAGGATACATATGCTCTTAATCTCTACCTTCCCCCCCCTCCCCTTTCCCCCTCCCCTTGCACCCCACCAGGTAGCTCGCTAAACCATGGGAATAATTCCTAGTAGTTTTGAGTACAAACAGCCCTCTTTTTTGCTCTTGATCTGTACCTCCCCACTCACTGTAGCTCAGCTCACTCACTAGCCCTAAAGTTCATTGGGAAGGATTGTAAGTTGTCTTAGTAACTTAAATATATATATGAGAATAGCAAACTTTTTCCCGTCCTTCACGGGAATGCGGTATAAAATCCCCGCCGTTGGGGGGGGGTTTTCGTAGGTTCGATCAACCCTTGGCGATTGCTGAGGCTTGGCGACGGTTCGACCGTTGCTGAGGCTTGATCGGCTGAGCTTTTTTGTGGGGGGTTTTTTTTGAGGGGGAGGAAGGTGGGCTGTGTTGTTGCTTTTTCTTTACTTTAATACTTTTTGTTTGGGGGGGATTTGGGAGGTGGGGGGGGAGGAGGGGAAGGGGGACATTTTGAGGGGAATGGGGGAGTGGTGCTTGCTTGCGGTGGCTTTTTGGTTGTGGGGTTGAGGTTGGGGGGGAGGGGATGAGATTGGATATGGAAGTGGTGTGTGTATTTGACTTGTGTCTTCTGCTTACTGTAGGTGCGGGGGCTATCTGAGGGGAAGGATGCGATTGTGAGTCTCATTTTCTCCTTTCTTTCTCACAGCGGTGATAGAAAGGGCGAGTGGTTTGCGCAATGCATGATTATTTATTGTTTATGTTGGGAATACATCGTCCCCTCCCATCGCTAAATGCCCAAGTGATATATTTACAATACAGTGAGCGTCATCACTGAATCCTTCTCAACGGGGAGCATGCTCGTAATGCATACCATCCGTGATGCTGCCGTACGTCACCATCCACAGATCAGAAGGATACGTCCTCCGCGCCATCCACGGCGCTTTGTTGCCCGTCTTTGGCAGCTCGCTCAGTCCCTTTGCCACGTACGTCGCCGAGACATTCAGCGTCATCGTGTCCTTCATGCCTTTTGCGTGCTCCAGCCGCGGGACTGCCGAAGTCGCTCCTTTGGCCTTCATCAGTTTCATGACCCTGATGATGAGGGTCGCCGTTACGTCCGCGCCTAGCGTCCACGGTACGTCCACATAGCCGACTACCGTGGCCATGTTGGGCATGTCCTGCAGCATTGCTGTCCTCCATAGGTACTTCTCGCCAATGGCCATGGGGACTCCGTCGACGGATATGCGGGTGCCGCCTCCGGCTTTGAGCTTCAGACCGGTGGCTGTGACTATGACGTCCGCGTCGAGTGTCTTGCCAGAGGCCAGCTGGATGCCTGTTTCCGTGACGGTGGCAATGGTGTCGGTGACCACTGAGGCTTTGCCGGAGCGCATGGCTTGGAAAAAGTCACCGTCCGGGCACATGCACAAGCGCTGTTCCCACGGGTTGTAGCGTGGCGAGAAGTGAGGGTCAAGAGGTACGTTGTCCGGTAGCTCTTTGCGCGTGGCCTCTCTGATCCCTTCGCGGGCTCTGAGTGGGAAGTAGGTGCAGTACAGATTGAAGAGGAAAGTCATGATGATGTACTTCAGTCGGGTGATGCGATGGGCTGCCCAGTGTGGAAGAAGCAATTTCGCCAGTCTTCCGAACGGATCGATTGCTGCGATGGGCACGATGTAACTTGGACTCCTCTGCAGCATGGTAACGTGCGAGGCTTGTTTGGCCATTGCAGGTATCAGAGTCACAGCGGTGGAGCCGCTACCTACGACGACGACTTTCTTATTCCTATAATCGAGGTCTTCCGGCCAGAATTGGGGGTGGGCGACGGTCTTGGTGAACTTCTCGATCCCGGGTAAGTAGCTGCTCAACGCTTCGTCGTAGTCGTAATACCCGGTCCCTAGTACGACGAAGCGTGCACGCAAGTGTTTCTGGGAACCCTCTTCATCGACAAGCAGCTTCCAAGTTTGCTGTTTGGAAGACCAATTGGCGGAGACAAGCTTGTGATGGAATAGTACTTTCTCGTCGATCCTGTACTTTGCAGCGGACTCGCGCATGTACTTTAGGATGGAACCAGCGTCGGCGACGGTCTGTTCTTCGGTCCATGGTCGCCACGCAAAGCCAAACGTGTACAGCTCGCTGTCCGAGCGAAAGCCTGGGTATTTGAAGAGATCCCAGGTGCCTCCTATGCTGCCGCGTGCTTCGAGAATGGCGTAGCTGGACGAGGGCAGCTCGGTTTGAATCCGATACGCCGTGTTGATGCCAGAGATTCCGGCGCCGACTATGATGAAGTCGAAAAGATCGCTCGGGACTTTGTCCATGGGGAAGTTCATGGTACTATTTGACCTGATCAGTATCGTAATTCTCACGAATTGTCAGCACTTTCCATACCTCGATTGTATATATGGTCTATTTCTGTGCTCTGTTGGCAACTGAGGTCTTCACCTGCCGAAACGGGAATATTTATGACGAGATTCAACGTTGCACTTCTGATTCACAGGAGGCCGTTCAGAGAGGTGGTTAGAGGATATATATTGAACTTTTGAAGAAACTCTTGGAATGGAGAAGGTAAAGTTGCTTGTAAACAATATTTATTTTTTGATGTTTGAAGCACAAAATCATGGCCATTTTATAATGATATCGGGGACTCATTCTGAGGAGAGAACGCACCCTTGGCCGAGATTCTCCGGCAAGCAAACTCGACACGCTGTTTTTCATCACCCTCGGAGATATTTGCTCGCTTTTTCACCAATCAATAGGAAAAATTCCCGATCGTTAAGCCCTGCATATCCCCTTTTACGGAAGTTTTGCGGGGTTTTGCGGGAAGCAAGCCTCGCTACGCGTTCGATAGGTGGAAATAATCACCCCACAAAGGAGGTTTTGACGGATATCTTCGCCGTTTATTCTTCACCGACAAATGAATTTCCCGATGACTGAATCGTGCATATCCCTTACTCGGTCCCGTGTCGGAGCCAGACTTTGATCCAATCAACAAGGCTATCTTCCAATCACTGAGCCGTTTATACCTCCTTCTATGAGTTCATCATCACGCCACAAGGACATCTTATCAGACTTGCTGGGCATTTCTGCCAGTCAATAAGATACTCATCCGATCGTTGAGCCCCGCATGTCCGGTCTACGGAAGCTCTCTGTCCAGTATCCGACGTGCTAGACTTTCATCCAAACAGGAAGGCTGTCTTTCGATGACTGAACCCTGCGTCAGTCACAAATCCCATGGTCGCGAAAACTCTCTGCGAAGTGTATCTCGAGTGGCTAAGCTTCACATCAATCCAACAAGATCATATGCCAATGACCAAACCATGCATACCCCGTTCTACAAGTGTAATCCAGCACGCCAAGTGGAGACGGCATCAGAATTGCTGGGCCTTTCGGCCAATCAATAAGATTATCTTCCGGTCACTCTCTGCACCGTAAGCGCAACTCCAGGGTACACACTTTCCAGTTTCGCTCCGCGGAAGGTGCACCTCAAGTTTCGGACCTTGTCGTTCAATCAATGATACCATTTCCCGATCGCTAAGCCTTATGAACCGCACTCCCGGGTACACTCTTTCCACTTTCGCTCGCCGGGAAGTGCACCTCAACGTTCGGATATGCAAGGCTTCTCACTCAATCAATAATTCCATCTTGCGACCACTTTCCACTGCAAATGCACCTCTAGCCTACCCACTTTTCCCCTTCGCTCTCCGGGAAACGCCCCTCGAGTTTCGAATATGCTAGGCTCTACATCCAATCATCTTGCCATCACTGAGCCATACGTGCACCGGAATTGATTCCCCCCCTTCGCTTTCCGGGAAACGCACCTCGAGTGCCGGACGTATTAGATTCTTCATCCAATCAATAAGGCTGTATCGAACCCTACGTCACGAAAGTGGACCTCGTATTTGGGATGTGCTAGACTTTTGATCCCACCAATAAGGCTGTCTGTCGAGAATTGCACCCAGACTTCGATCCCATCCCCGGGTCCGCATTCACTCCAGATGGTCGGATGTGAGCAAAATACGAAGATACTCGCTTCCCAGCACCCTCTAGCCATTGTTGGACCCGACATACGTCAACAACAACCATCGGCTGCTCTGTGTAGCGCGGCTACCGGCCATCGTCACTGAGGGGGGACAGTTAGAATGGTTCAGTTCGCTTAACAGCACCAATTATCTCGGAAGAGGACCAAGATCTGGATCGACAAGACTACGCAGGACCGTGAGTGCAGGGAGACCCTGTGGCGATGAAACAACCATCCAACTGATATTCAATACGCCGTTAGGGAGCGGAAGACTTTGTGCGTGTCTTGACATGGTTCGGGTCCTTCGAAGACAGCCGTTTGCCGACGACTTGGGATATTGTGGTCCGCGACTGCGAACGTCACTTTTAGACAAGCAGTCCCATAAACTTCAAATTCCATCAACACAAGCACATATACCTCTGCTAGGCATTAACAGTTCAACACTAAGTCAAGCAGCTGTCCAGCCCCTGAAATGCCCTCCTTACCATCTGAGCGCCGAGCTCGTAAGCTCGATTGTAGCCAAAGTAGACAAAGTCACCTACATATCTCGTCAGTCGTCCCAGGTTGACATCGCTCATCGTTTATTGTAGATCAGCGAAGAGAACTATCCCGCCCCAACACTGAAGGCGGTGAGCCTTGTCTCAGCCTTGCTCTTTCGATATGTGAATATTCCCTTGACCGCCAACGACCCGAAGCAAGCTACTGCCTTTCTACAGTTCTTGCACAAGGAGCCCAAGATCAGATCTCTTATTCGACACATAACGGTTCCAGACCAAAGTACGGCTTTCATGGAAGACATAGAGACCTGGAGGAATCTTTCAGGTGTTTGTTGCCCTTACTACCTCAATTGCAAGACGTTCGGTATGTCAAACACAACACATGAGAAAGCTCAAATGTATTGGTAGGATTGTGAATGATATTAAATAGCATTGGAGGCGATGAATACTTCAATTATGACTGGATTGATCTAAGGCCGATTGACCCATCGATTCTTAGTACTATTAATGAGCTCCATCGCTCTGTGAGCCTCGCAGTGGATTGCTACGTTTATGCAAGAAATGTAGATGCTCAGTTGGACAAGCTTGCTTGTCTCGAATCTCTAAGAGTCTGCTTGCTCGGCAAGACCCCTGTCAAAGTAATGGGGGATGGGCCAACGAAGAGCTCGACAGCAATCCGTTTCAGGATATCCTCATGATTATTTCGACGAATACGAGGCTAGAATACTTACACTTGAGCTTACAAAGAGGCTTTGGAGCTTCTATTCCCCTAGTATACTCCGAAATGGAAAAATACGCCCTCGAGGTCCTTGGTCAGATCTCAAGTCGGTAGTTCTCGAAGGTGACTTGCGCTTCACTGACAAGGCTTTGAAAATATGGACCAAACCTCTCCGGTCACTCTACATAATGGGCGCTCGCTCCCCTCATCGAAGAGATGACAGAAAGTCTCCAGGGTCAGATGCCGCCGCTGCAAAACGCTGAAGCTGTCCGCCTGCCTTTAAAGATTTACAGCAAAGAATCGTCTTCCAAGGAGACATCGGATCGGTGAAAGCCTTTCTCTCCACCTTAACCAACCCTTAGTAGTCTCTCCCTTTTCGGCTTCCACCCCGATATTCTATTGCATGCTATCTGTTATAGCGGTCCATCTCTCTGCTTCCACCTCTGCTTCCATATTTGCGAGGATGCCATGGTACGGCGCGCGCGCCCCGGACCTCCTCTTTCAACATCGCTGCTCTCTACCGCGCACCTAGAGATTATGAAATTGCACGTGCCCCGCTCTTCAGAGCCTCACTCTTGATGTCATCAGATCCAGTCTCCTCACGGCCGGAAGGGCCCCGGGGAATCCCCTTCACTAGATCTCTGGCTATCATTCATCGCTGCCTCCGCGACCCCTACGTCCCCGGCAGACCACTCTCTCTCTCCTGTTCGCCCTGACCAACATGCCACCTCTTCAGCACATCCGTCTCTTCCTCCACATCGACCGCACGCAGCAGAACAACCCGCCTCTAATCGGCGCCCGACGTCCTGGCAACCTACGCTCATCTCCACAGCCACAAGTGCGCACGCCCGCTCAAAAGCCTGCTCGTCTGCGCCGCTCACGACAGCTTCGAGGTGTGGGAGTTGGGGCCGCAGCGTATGGTCGCTGTGGAGTGCTGCGACGGAAGAAATAGGCGTGGGATGTTGACGAGTGGGTACCCGATCAGGGGCTGGGAGGAGGCAATCCAGGAGCGAGGGTACACAGCACGTGGGGGGGGGGGGGGGGGAAGGTTGGGGAAAGACAAAGGNNCGGGGGGGGGGGAACGGGGGGGGGGGGGGGGGGGGGGAGAAAGTTTGGAGAAGACACATGGAAGGGAGCGAGGGTGACTGCGGGCTAAGTGCCGCGGGATAGGAATGAAGCGTCAGCAGAATACAATCGTTGATGTTGGATACCATGCCTTCATTTCATCTCATCTCATATACAACAGACTATTTTTTAAGTTAACCCCACCCACAGCCCTACCCGAAAATCGCGAAAAAACG
>BLJB01000129.1:0-21662 GCA_013423325.1 Usnea hakonensis
GTATGTGGCTGCGCACGTTTCGGTATTATACACTAGCGTTGGCTGAGGTTTAAAAGCAACCTCGCATCAACCCCAGCCCTAAGTACCAGTGACCGCTACTTTAGCCTGCCCTCCTTCACCACCCACAGCAGCGCAAACTTCATCTGTCGCCCGCCCTCGTACGGAGTACAAACTTAGAGTATCTTGCTCATATCGAGGTATTTGTTTGTCGCCTCGTTGTTATCTTCGCGTTCCCTTTGCGCCATGGGTCTACGGTATGTTGCTCGGTCGTATTTGTTATGGTCCTGTTTGCGCCTGCATTGATCTTTGGCGTGCTTAGCTGCCTTGTTATGCTTATGCATTCACAACTCAACGCACGAACATTATGCTAATCAACCTTGATTCTAAAAAAGAATGTATTGCGAGCCTGACGCTACCAACTCCAAAGCCACGATCAAAGCAGATCCTACGGCCCCGGCGCGATCAGTAATTCGACGCCAACGTACCGTCAGATACAGCTCAAATGTTCGCGATCATCAGTCAGCCCTTTCCGCACTACTGTCCCATAGCCAAAACCGCTCCCAGGGTCCCATGCGAGTTGTAGCAGACCGACGTTCACTACTCGAGGACATACGCCGACAGGATCGAAGCGCCGCTTCTTTCGTATCGAATCCTAACGATTCTCACGACGTCGAAGCAGAGGCGGATTTGGCACATTCCGAAGCCAGCCAGCGCAGTCGCTTGGAGAGCGGACGCGCACTTTTGAGAGATGCACTGAGCTACGAGCGCCCCAGCCGGCGCTCAAGAATTCCTCAGCAGTCAACATCCACTGAAGGCCCTGCAGCGACGGTCCTTTGGCGGCCAGGTGTTGGGGAGGGTACTGAAGAGTCACGGAGCTCAGCCAGGACAGAAGGAGTAAGGTCGCCGCCTCCGCAATACTTGCCGACACCACCTTACATGTCAGGCGACACCTCGATCCGGTCCACTCTACACGTTCCGTCGCCTCGATTGGGGACCGCTTTGCTGACTCCTAGATTTGCACCGGCTCACAGACTAGATAGCGAGGATGAATCTCGAGCTAACGTCGTGCGCGAGGACATCTTAGAACGGATCTCGTCGAGAATGGCGGAAGTTATGGATCCGGGAGAGCGCGAGTATATTGAAGGACACGCTGTGCAGATCGCCAGAATGAGGAGTCTTGACCCGAATGCGCTTACATCAGAAGTACGCGAGCAAGAGGCAGCGTATCTAGAGTTGATAGAGACACATTTGGAGCTGATGCGCAGCTTGAGAGACCATGACTTTGCTGAGCTTCCCCGTCTACGTCGGACGAGTCGTCCAATCCAAGCAATGTCAAGACCGGCACGTAGACATCGTCGTCAAAACGACTTTGACGGCCTCGGTGACCGGGAGCGCAGCTTCAGTCCTGATGACGACCAATGGGAGACTATGCTCACAACGATTCCCCCAGATGAAAGGGTCCCTAGCGCCCACTCTTCCTTCAGATCAGTGACCGTGTCGTCAACTTCTCCTTCATCCGATCCCACGTCATCCTACGACACCATGGTTACCGCGCCTTCCACTAACACTGAACTTGAAATCTGTCCAGCAGAGTACCCCGACACCGAGGACGACGCTATTGATGCATTTGACGCGCAAGTTGCACAAGTTGAGAGCCAAGCCAATCGCATTGAAACACTTTCTCAAAGACTCGATCATCAGCAACACCGAAACGAGCATATTGCGAGGCATCGGCAGATGTTTGAGCGAGAACAAGAATTGCAACAGATGGAGGCCAATCTACACAGACTTGAGCGACAATTGTCCGAAGAACGTCCAGTCACTGCAGGACGACACGTTGGCATGAGTGTGCGCACAGCCCGCGAGAGACTGTGAGATGGAGGTGATGGGTTTATGTCAAAAGCAACTATTTAAGCGGCTTATATTCAGGTCTACCCACGAGAGATACTTTTAATATCGTACCCGTGCGTGCTTCGCTGGGTAAATACGCTGCTTTTTGAATCTCATCCCTTCGCAGATCCTATGCCTTGCGACAAGAGGAGTTCGCTCAAAAACCTTCGCCTCGCCTGTTGCTTGTAGCGAGGAAATCACTTTGAAGTAAATCCAACCGACTGTGTGATGCATCGAGACAGCCAGCACCTGGAAGGATGGGGACGTTTGTTCAAGGCCTTTGGTAGAATCTACTCATTTACCCAATGTATTATACTTATGTAGGGATGGCTGGTCTGCCAAAGTCAAGACCATCTTCCGATTCTTTGGCCCGGCAGTCAATTTGCGAGAGGACTATGCATAAATCGATTTCCATTGAGCCTCCGCTGACATTGTATTCCTATCTACTCAAGAATCCTTTGGCATAGACAGCATAGGCTACTTTAAGCAGCGGTTTCGCCTATCTTAAATCGTGTTGACCTCCAGGATTCCAACTTTCATCCTCCTTGCTGACTACTATTTCTTGGACATCCAGTCTCTGATCCACGATCTGCCTTCCATTGACAAGATCGATCTCATCAGCCCTGGAACCTGCCTCCCCTTCATCCTTTACAATACCAGCCGCAACGTGCCTCAACACCAACCGTCTTCTTGCGGTTTCGAAATCCACCTCCACAAACCATAACTCGTCCATCAATTTGGCAGCTTCTCTCCATAATCCTTGATTTAGACTCAAGTAGTTCCCTTCCAGAATCACAACCCTTGACGTGGGGTGTATCTGTATGTCGTCAGCAATCGGATCCTTAATGGCGTGATCGAATGACGGCGCATAAATGATTTTCGATTCTGGCAAAAGTGGTGTCCGCAGTTCCTTGACCAGCTCAAGGAAGGCTTTGTCGTCAAATGTGAACGCTGCTCCGCGACGACGATGGGCAGTAGTAGGGTCGGGCATTGCTGATAGTTGGGCGCGGGAAAGGTGATAGCCGTCCATGGGGACTGATGTTGCAATGGACGTGAAAGCGCAGCCTGGAGCTTGCTCATTGTGGATAGCGTTCACTCGCTCTACTACGACTTTGGCAAGGATTGTTTTGCCTGCAATGCGCGTGAATGAGCAGAAGAGACGCTAGCTAATGCTACTAGGTTGTGTACCTGAGCCAGGAATACCAGACACTGCTATGAGCAGCCGCTTTGAGGTGGGCGTTGCTTTGTAGTTGCCTTGAAACGGTCATAATCATGGCTTTGGACGCTAACTTCGATTGATGCTCACTCCAGGTTTTTTGGACCAACCTATCCAGCTGCTCCTCCATCCTGATGGGAATAATGCTCTTTAAACGCAGGAGATAGGAGCTACGAGTATGGGGAGTAGAAGCCGGTCAAATCAGCTACGTACCGTAGACGAGGCGAAACAGAGGAGCTTGCTCGCTGCCGTAGTACGAATACTTTAGCCTTTTGTGTTCTCTCGATTTCAACAAGTTCTCGCTTCCGGTGCATTTAAGTACTCATACCCTGTTAGCTTGCGCAATAACGCTGTCGCCCAGGAAATACGAAAGAAAAAATTACTGAGTTATCGTTACAAAGATCAAGTGCATGCGCCCGCAGCGCCCATTTGTTTCAAGGTCCAATTCATCCAAGAACATCATGCTAGATGCTTGCCACTGGAGAAAGACCTGCAAAACGCCGAAAAGAAATGTAGTATTGATACAGAGACAGCTTAATTTCGATCCTTGTAAAAGACGCCCAAGCCCTTAAAAGCCGAAAGATATTGGACGGCCACAACACATTGCCGCTTTGGCCGATTGTTTCCAATTGCTCCTGGAGTACCGTCTTACTGCAGTAGTGAGCTAGAATCATGAAGTTGCGGACCGGACCTTCACGAGTATGCAAATTCTCGTCGAGGCTGCGAGCTTTACGAAGTCAGCAAGCGACTTCCAGGAAGTTGGGCGACTATGATACCACATACTTAGATCATTAGTTTTCAATATGAGAAGAATGATCCGCGGAATTTTGCCCAATAATTGTACCAACTTCCCTTCGTCAGCAATGACACATATCAGAGAATGGAATTTAAGGGGACAACCTCCTGCAACATGCCTTGTCCCATTGCACCAGAGATTTCCTCCTTTTCCTGATCGGATCTCGTAGACACTACTGATTTGGTAGCAGTCATGTAGTCCCTTCCGGTAATGGCGCTCGCGAAAAGAGGGAATTGAGCGTCGGTAATTCCTGCGACGTCATACGCGTATTTACGCATACGTATTTCGTCGGCATCTATGACAGCAAGCCAAAGCTTCGCATAATCTCGCCGAAGCTGCTTTGGTATATCCCTGTAGAGACCATGATCATAGAGTATGATGTCGAAGTTAGGCTTCCTCCGACCCTTGTGCTTGCGGATCGCAATGTTCCCCCCGTGCGGGTCACAATGAAGAAGCGTGTCCCCGAAAATCATCTCGTTAAATATATGTGCCAAGGCCGCAGAGACCTCGTCACGATCGATGTCATTGGAGTCGAGGTAGTTCAGATCGTCAGTCCTGTGACCAGATACTTGATGAGTATTGCGTCAGCCTATGTCCTCGTGGGTGAAATTTGAATCATGCGATCAGTCTTTGGAGTGACTCTATCCCGCACAATGTCTCGCGACCAAGAAAGCATCCTCAATAGCGCACAACAGTTTCAAGATCATGACCTACCGTTTTCCATTACTAAGATCCGTCTGATACCCCATATTACGTCAGGTACTACCAGAGGTGAATTGTACATTTTTGCAAAGTGCTCCTTCGTACGCAATCCATTTCTTCCTTCGAGAGCGAAGTCCAATTCTAGAGGAAGCGAGGATTCCATCTCGTTTGAAAGCCATTCAAGGTCATATTCGGGAAAAAAGAACTTGACTATCGAAAATGTTGTTCGCGTCAAAAATAGATCAAGGGGTACCCATTCTTCCAGAGCTGGATGCTGCAGTTTCACAGCGACTTCCCGGCCAGTGCCCTTCATGCTCGCCAAATGAACTTGTGCGAGTGACGCTGCACCGATAGGTGTCTTCGTGAAATGGTCAAAATGTTCTTCAAGTGGTGATCCTGTGTCTTTCATAACCATGGCTGCTATCGAATCGTAAGATGACACTGGGCAGTGGTCTTGTAGCGGTATGAATGTTTCAGTCCATTCTTCCGGGAGCAGATAGTTCATACTACTCAGGTGCTGCCCGAGTTTGATGAATATTGAGCCATTCTGCTTCAAGACTTCAAGGGTACGTTCCGCACACCTTTTGTGACATGCCCTTAACGCCATTTGCCATTTCCCCTCATCCTGTTCTCTAATCTTCAGTGTATACTGGTAGCTACAAGAATAAGCGTCAGCTGGATGACTAGTGGTACTAAAGGTGCCAAGTGACGGAGGGAGAACATACTCTCTGACGCATTGAACTAATGCATAGAATACACGCAAAGCCCTCTTCGCTGCAATATATCTATGCTTTGCGTCGTCGGAAAAGCCCCATATTGATCCAACGGCAAGTATCGCAAGGATCAATCCACGCCTGACACGCTTTTTGGCCTTAGATACAGGGACGAATTCCGATGCAGGCGAGTCTTTCAGAGTGGATCCATCGAACGGGAGGCTACTGAAGGAAGATCTTCCCAATGTGAGGTCTTTCAATGTGATGGTTGTATTTAAGCTCCGTCTGGGTTGGGAGGCTTTCTGCGCACACAACTTCCATGGAGGCGAATCTGCAGCATTTGTTGTGAAAGAGGCCAAATAGGCAGCTTGCGTTTTTCTGTCTCTCAAGCACCTGTGGCACGTCCAGGAGCTAGTCTTGGCGATCGCATTCACGAATCTAAGATACTTCATTCTTTGCTTAAGTACAGTGACAGCATGGGTTGCTGTTCGGCGCCAAGGGAATTGTTTCGGCCCTTTGGACGGAACTAAATCCGCGCGTAGAAGAAAAATTGGCGAAGACATGTCGACCTCGTTCGATGGAGCTAGCTCTCGTAGTCGAATGCGCCTCTTTTCGCAGTATCAGCGCTATCGACAAATTGTACCTCAATAAGAGTCATGAGTCCCAAGCCATTGAAAGGCAAACGCCTCTCGGAGATCCAGCTGTCCAGGACGTTCAATGGCAGGTAAGTCGAAAGGCTATCGTCGGAGCCAGGACTGTATTTGATCCACGGCTATTTAGGACGCTGCTTGCACCAATAGTAGCCGTTACAATGGCGGGTTTACTCTTTGTCTATTCTCGCTCTTCCATTCACGCTGCTAAACGGAATGCGGCACGTCACAGAGCGGCTGATGGGGGTCAGATCAGCTGGTACAACGAAAGTCAACGGCGCCATGGAGCTTTGGAAAAGCCCCAAGAGCAGAACTTGATTAAACAATTGATTGCAGATACACAGGACAAAAGTGAGAAAGTAGTGGGAAGAGGGATTCGGCAGTCCGAGGAGGAAGAAGTACTCAGAGCGAGGAAAGGCAAGCAAGATAATGGCAGGCGATGAGATCAAATCTCGTTTCGAGTGATTATGTTACATGGCGCTGAAAAATGAAGCGATCACTTTCAGTACGAGTATTTGGCTTTGAAAGGCTCAGAAATCAGTCGATGAAGTGGCTAGTGTCCACCCAGTCCTGAAAGGCTGGCTACTGCCACTCAGCGACCGATTGCCAACGGCGGGAGAGGGGCAATTGGTGAAGGAAGGTCGAAACGTGTCAATAGATTGAAGATAAGAAAGAAGAAAATTGAGAAAAATCAGGCTGTTGCCCGCGGCAAAAGTCATAGTACAAGATGGAGATATCACTTTGCGGAGAACATCGCTTATGTACAAATTTTATTCAACGTAGTCACAATTGCCAATAGTTTTCCTTCCGTACCTCAAGAAGTCACAAATCCTTGCGCCCTTGGGCAACAGTTGCTCACAAAAACCCCAGCTGGGCTTGACCGTTCTTGCAAAAACCTGTGGCCTTTACCAGCATATTTCCGGTTTCCCGAAATTTGTACGCTCAGAAGTGCTTGTCAAAACGTCGCTATGCAAACTTGAGGTGAAAAGATCATGGACATCGAGGGTGATTTGAGCGTACGGTATGGAGAATGTAAGGCTCACGAAACAGCGTGGCCAAGTGCACTCTCGTTCGATTGATCATCGCGCTGAAGTTGGAGCATTGTCTTTTTGAGGTACTCAAACGTAAGAATTGTCGTCATGGCCGATGGCACAGCTCGTATCAAGTTCGTACCAAGGCCAGCGTAGAAACCTCGCCATCCTTCTTCCATGAGAATCGTTTTGCAAGTCTGCACGGTGCCTCGATAGCGCAATTCATTCATGGCAGGTGTAGTGAAACCAGGTGGCCGTCCGTGATCACCTGATTTGGTTGAGATTCCTTCCAAGAGCCCTCCCTGTGATGCAGGGGTACTAGATGATCTTTGCTGCGTCTGCAGACGAGTTCGGACAACCTCATGGGGATAGGTAGCTGTGCTCGCGAGAACTTTACTCAAAAAAACGGCCAATGCCAAACCATAGAAGTGATGACTCCGGTCCTCGTCGGTTTCCTTCTGCCCTTTTCCAATGCCGGTGAACTTCTCCTTGAAGACTTCATATAAGGGAAATTGTATCGCCACGTGAGTCAACCCTAGTAAAGCTGGCGTGAGACCTGAATAAAAAGAAAGAATGCCTTCCGTGCGATACATGACCCTTGCTGCATCCCAGGTATTTCTATAATGCCAAGGAGCTTTGGAGTGATTGGTTGCTATTCTTGAGTTTGACTGAGACATTAGCCGCGTCTTGATGACCCAGATGGGATTTGTCGCCATGGTCGAGCATGCGCCTCCGCTAAGCGAAGCATACACATTTGCGAGGAACCAGTTGTCTAATCAGAAGACTCGATGAGCTGAGTTCCAGGCTCACTCATTGAATTGCTTACCTGTCCTTGTTCTAAAGAAAGTTTGTGCTTTGTTATACACTGTCAGATAGACAGCCCAAGTCGGCACGTAGCCTAAAAGCATTGGTCCGAGCCCTCGGTACATTCCCCGAAGACCTTCCTCGTTCCATATGGTGGCAGCAGTACCTTGGACCCCCCGGTATGCAGCAGTGGTGATCTTGACCCCATCGTTCGAAGCTCGAAAGCCGCCTTGGGCTTGTAATTTGGTCTTGATCACATCCAGTGGACAACTCACAAGCCCGGAAACGGCACCAGCAATCCCCCCCGATAATGGGACTACATAGCCTTCGGGCACTTTTCTTATCCAACGCGCGAGACGGGTTTTCGGCGGGCGTGATCTCCCATTCTCGGTATCTTGAGCAGCGATTGGAGAAGTAGGATTCCGATCAAAGGACATCTCTGGGAAGACAGAGGCCGGAGAAGACTCAGCAAGGCATCAGGCAGGGTAAAGTCGTTGATTACTGGCAGTCAACCCTGCGGTGAGATTTCAACGATTTGGCAGCTTCATCCCGAGTGAAGGCAATTGGTGATCTTTAGAAAGCGGAGTTCAGTTTAGACTCGGGCGATTGGATACAGCCAACTGTCGAGCAGAGAAAGCAGACCTTTGGAATGAATATATGCTCGGGTCGCTCTTGTTCTCCGCTGCCCAGCATATTTACTCGAAGCGTTGCGGCAAGTCTAGCTTACTTTTAGTGCCCGAAGCATATATAACGGTTACCTTGTTACTTTACATTACAATACCGAAACCAAATACAAGGCGCGCAACCTCCGATCTCCAGCATAGCATCTCAGGACTCAAAACCCAATACTGCTCAATTCAACGTCAACCATCGGCAATTATGTCGGCACCGTCACTTGCGGGATACATCGTCAAAAGACCATGGTTAAAGCGCTGGATGATGCCCCTAGCCAATTGGTACGCCGATGCTGCTGGATATAGGAAACTCGGCCTCAGGTAATCAACCACTCATCTCATCCGAGAATGGGAATGGCGTAATCCAATTGTCATTGTCTGAAAGCTCTGCATTACAAACTGCAGTACCTATGTGAAAGCTCGGGCTGACTTCGAGGACTTCAAGGGCCGATGATCTTATTCCTGAAGAGTCTGATACAGTCCTACTTGCCTTGAAACGATTGCCCCCTAAGGAAGCGTATGACCGTGTCTTTCGACTCCGAAGAGCTTTTCAGGTATGATACAGTGATTTCTGTTGCTTTATTGGGTTGCCCGCAGGCTGTTGACTTGTTTCAGTGCTCTCTTGCCCACCAATTGCTGCCCAAGGATCAGCAAACGAAGCCGGAAGAGGTGACACACGTTTAAAGTGTTTACAGTCCTTATTACCCGCTTATCATTCATAGGATTACGCGTATCTTTCGCCCATTATCAAAGAAATCGAGTCCGAATCGAGGGAGCGCGATGACTTGGAAGCAATGGTTGTTAGCAAGAGGAAGAAGTGAAATAAGAAGAACATATCAAGAGCCAGTAGTACTCTGAGTATTCCATCTGCACACTTCTTGTTCCGGGCAAGAAGCCTCTGCATTAGCTGTACATAGACAAATGGACTTCGAAATCAACCTACAGGCCCCTACCTACTTTACGTCTACGGCGGAACTCAAGTATCTTGGCACTAATAATTTGAACCTCTTATCATTCGAAGTAAGAGCATACGCATTATTACTAAGCAGGAAGGAATGTTTGCACCCAAATTTGATTCTCGAAGACTCCTGTCTTGACTCCTCGTCCCTTTTGGACAATTGACGAGAAAGTTCCTAATAAGCTTGGAAGTTCTACCAGTCTTGCATTAATTCATAAGAAATGTTAGAAATTTATGTCCCCTAGGTTGTGCGCTTCACGTGAAGCGCTCGGGTTGAGTACTCGAGAAAAAGATCGGTCAGAAATTAGATACCCTAAGTTCCCAACTGTGTACCTGCAGAGCTTCAAGAAAATAAAGTGGTCACATGCAGTCCCGTAATCACTGCAACAACACTGCACGGGGATTGCGGAAAGAACGAAATCCTGTTTGAATATGTACCAAGACCGGCAAAGCTGGGAAGCCAGTGTGGTCAGAGCACCCTACTTCATGCCTCTTCGACGACGTTTACGTCGACATCTTCGACTCTCCACATGTACCTGGAATTTATATTAGCGTGCCAATGCAAAGGTAATGCGCCTTCTGCGAGGATTCCGTTACCACATGAAAACACTTCTAAATGGTGCAAATTTCTCTGCTTGAGTGCTCATTTCTTGCTCCGACATGTACTTCCACTGCAAATTTCCTTTTTTTTTAGCAAAGGTCGAAAACACCTCTGGGTGTTGAAGTAGACCCAGAATAAGTCTTACGACTCATTTTTTGAGGTGCATCAGGAAGGAAACTAAGAATTGGAGTATTTACTTTACCTCCGCCCTTGACCTTCAACTTTTTCACATCCTTGCCCATAAAAGCCGCCATACCTCGCCTTGATATATCAGCACATCGTTATGTTCAAGAATGTGAAATAGTGATCATACTGAACACCAAGATCCCCAGTAGAAAAGATATCCATACGCTTCAGTCCAAAGCAAGCAAACATCTCTACAGACCACTTGCCCAGACCTCTGACGGCAGTCAATTTCTCGAGTACCTCTTCATCACTCGCGTTGATTAACATTGCAGCGCTCAGCCTAATCACTTTTTGAGTCAGGATTTTCACTTATAATCAGATTAGGGTAGCTGGAAGACCCCGGAGTTTTTCGATCCCACGACGAGTCTTGCAATTCAACCGCAACATGAATCAGGGGGGGGGGTTTTGCTCAGAAAAGATAGCTCACTCGCCACTGGTAAACTTCTCCGCAAGCCCTTTGATGTACTCAGCTTTTCGCTCTGAGAGGCCTGCCTGACGTAGGAAAGCAACATCGCAAGCCGCGACCTGAGCAGGCGTGGGAAAGACTTTATTCTCTTCTACCTTCTCCATGTCCAAAGGCCCATTGAGAAGTCCTACAAACTTTTTCTTGATTGACGAGGCAGCAGCACCAGAAACCTGCTGGGCCATTATGCTACTACAAAGACTTCTGAATGGATCGCATTCTTCTGCCAGACCTTCAGGACAGAAGACACGGCAATAGTGTTTCTGAATAAGGGGCTGCAACATCGGTTCCATCTCTATGAGGTGGGCACAAGCTTCATCTAAAATATTAGTCGTTGAAATGGTTCGTTTTGGGATGCCCGATTTAGATGGGGAAGCTCCAACATTGTGCTGGTTGCGTGTAACAAGCCGCGATCCCTTGGGCGTTACCAATGGAGCAATGGTCCTGTGGGGCTCAGCAGGCCGATCGAAGGACAATTCGATTTTATCCTTGGTTAAAGGTTCAGGAATCTGTAATAAGTCTTCTGGATCTTTACTTGGTGTGTTTTGCTGGGGCTCCGGTGTATGAATTCGAGCTTTTTTTGCCAAGGAAGATGTAGAGTTCTGCTCAGGCTTGTGTGTCTGCTTTTGTCTCTTCCCTGTCTGCGTCCTCGTTCCAATTGCAGCCTTTGACCTTTCTGTAGGGTTATCCTCTTCCGAAGAGTCACCTCCTTGTCTGAATTTAGACATCGCCATTAGACTGTGGTTGAGTGAAGATTTACTCCGCAGCGAGCGAGAGACATTCATCGTTCGCGCTTCTACAGAAGGATGTCGAAACAGCGAACGGGGGACGAGGTTAAGACATCCGATTCAGACAGCTTGTCTTCGTATAATGGCAATGTGTCTTTGTGGCATTGACTGACTGAGCTCTAAAAAGAAGTCCGGCTCCGAGAATAGGGTATTGATGGCTCAGGTTGCTGTTTAACTTGCATGAATCTATTCAAGTATATGTTGAAGCGGACTGTTACTCTTCATTAGCATACTTTATTGCGCCTCGGTCCTACGGATAATTTGTAGGCTATATTCACCAGTACTCCGTACCTTAGTGCTTGGACTGTTGACTGCGGAAATTAATCGTCCTTACTTTTAGTATGGACGGTTGAGGCGTTAAGTGAGATTGGCTCTATCAATTTTTATCATCTTACTTTACTTAGATATGGAATGTAAGGTAGAGACTAAAGTAGCCTGGTATCAGTGGTGGGTAAGGTAAGGTAGATGGTCGACCTTAGCGGCCTTACGAAACAAAATGCCTGCTTTCTCCCAGATCATTTGCACCTTCGAAGTACGTAGCTTAACGTTTCACTTAGTACTCTGTGCGGATACTGATAGGCCTAGATAAAGTAAGGTAAAGTACTTTACTTTATTTTATTACTGATTACTTTACTGAGAAGGAATTGGAAGAATTGATAAGGTACGGTAAGGCATGCACGCTACAGTAAATTGAGCTTGGTCGATTACTATTATTGTTAACGTTTTTAACCTTCTAAATTCATGTATGTGATGATTGCAACACAAATTTTGTTCGCCTTCCCAAACGCATGGCCCACGGGAAGCCTGCAGTTGCCACTGATGACGAGTACACGCTACAAGGTGGAGTCCAGACTTGTCTGTAAAGTAAGGTAAGTTTGAAGCTGCCGCAGCCGAGATGCCGACCACAGGACTATGTGTGTAAAGTAGCAGAAAGTGGAGTGAACAGCCGTTCCAAAGACCGACCTTCCTCGGTCGCTGCTCCTTCCAAAGGATTGAATCTATACAAAGTACTCCGTATAAAGTACATATGGCACCAAGTTCTTCTTTGTAATGATGAAAAAGCCAACTAGTCTTTAGTCTTTACTAAAGTGAAAGATCGTGCAAGGATGGGCCGAGTATCTTGATGTTCACTCGTTGTCACTGTCAGTGCACACCTGCTGCATGCACGAGCTTCCCCAAAGAGATAACACCAACCCAATCCACGCTCAAGCGCCTAGCTACCTTGCCTACCTTACCTGACAGAGCCTTTCCGCATCCCATTTCCTGTTCGCCATCTTTTGGCTATTTTAATTATTCTGTGTCCATTCAGAATTTCATCTGTCACGCATGTCGTCCAGAGTAGGATGTGAAGGAGCATAGTACTCGGTAGGGTAGGGTAGGGTAGGGTAGTGTAGATATTGATGGTCTCGATATATCAAGCCGATCAAGATTCGAGAGGCTTTCAATATTCTTGCTTATCTACCAATGAAAATAAAGGAAGAATGGGAGGTGGGTCGGGAGCTTTTAAATATGGTAGCTATGTTGGGTAAAGCGTGGTATTGGTGCAGCAAGGAAATGGGGTCATTTGGGAGCCGCTAAGTCCTCGTTGGCGATGGCAACGCTAAAGTAAAGTTACAGGGTAAGAGGGTAAGAGGGTAAGTACAGATTACAGGCAAGGGTCCCCTTTTTCCCGCCGATAATTTTTGGGGGGGACTCTATTCAAAATCCTTCGAGGGACTCTTCATTCTCTTCCTAAAAAATTTCTTCAAGCCAACAACAACAAGGTCGTCGTGCCTGACTCTCGTTCATCAGTGATCTTTTCACATTCATCAGCTGTGCCTTCCTCTGAGGTTCAAATCAGAACTTCACGTCTGCTAGCCTCTTAATTGCTTCAGGTACTTTACTTTAATATCAGCCTTCTCCTTCCCTTCTTCACCACACTCGCTGCATCTTTTCCAACCTCTCCCCCCCCCTTCAAACAACTCTTTCTCTCTTCTCCCACTACTTTTATCCGCGAATAATCATCATCATCACTCTCAATCATCTGCAGCTCTTAATCCACTGCCTCTCGTAAGCCCTCCCCTCTTTCTCATCGCCCTCCCTGCAGATTGCCCGTGGCCCGTCGCGACATCGCGTTGACTCGAAAACCTCGCCGTCCATCCGTCACTCCCACCACCTACCTGTTCGTCAGTTCCTTACCTGAAGCTGATCTCTTTTCTCCCTAGTTATCCTATCAATCATATATTACACACAATGGCCATCATAACGTATCTGTTGCCGGCACTCGCCTTCGCCAACACTGCCATTGGTGAGGCGACCATTTTTCTCTTTCTGTCCCCATTGTTCAAGCCCGGGGGACTTCATTAACTAGCATTTCCGACCGCTGACTTGGTGATTGCAGCTCAGTGTAGTAACGCCGCCACCTTGACAATCACCCAGTCCGCAGATGCTTCCACCCTTGCCTCATGCACCACCTACAGTGGATCTGTTGCCATTCCGACCGGTTTATCAACCCCACAGGATACCAATGGCCACCAGCAGCTGTCTGTCGACGGTGTACAGGTGATTAGTGGCAACTTGACCGTCAGCAATGCCATTATGCTTTCAAGCTTGTCCTTTGGGGACCTTAAGACCATTGGCGGTTTTGAACTTTCGGGACTGACCGTTCTCTCTGAGCTGTCATTCCCTCAACTTACGCAGGTCTCGTCGCTGAACTTCACGGCTTTACCTGCGTTGCAACAGATGTCATTTGGAGGAAATGGCATCACTCAAGCCGATAGTGTTTTGATAACCAACACTGGACTCAGCTCGCTGCAAGGCATCAATAATCTGGAATCAGTTTCAACCTTTAATGTCAACAACAATGCCGCGTTACAAAATATCAGTCTCCAGGTTACTAGTATTAAGAACTCTCTGGACATTGAGGCGAACGATGGTTACGTGTCCGGGCTTACTACCACCTTTCCCTTACTCGAGACTGCTCAAAACATGACTTTCCGCAACTGCAGTTCAGTTTCCCTGCCATCGCTTGCGAATGTCACACAGGATTTGGGATTCTACGGCAATACTATGACGTCTTTTGCGGCACCTAACCTAACTACCGTTGGTGGTCTCATTTTCGTCGACAACACTGATTTGACCAACATTTCAATTCCGGGTCTCGTATCTGTCAATGGCAGCTATCAAATTGCAAACAACACTTTGTTGGGGAAAATCAACGGATTCCAGAAACTTTCGGTCATTACAGGTGCCCTGGACTTCAACGGCAACTTCACTGAGTCAGTATCCGATTTGCGAACATGATGTCAAATGTAAATGAGCTGACCAGAGTGTAGGGTCGATCTTCCCGCCTTGACTCAGGTGCGAGGTGCCTTCAACATGCAAAGCTCTGGCAACCTAGACTGTAGCGCGTTTCAGGCCGACAAGAACAGCAAGCAGGTCATCAAGGGCAACTTCGTCTGCTCAGGCAGCGTATCCAAGCCTGGAGGTGCCGGTACTAAGGCATCGGCCACGACCTCTTCCACGCCCACTGGCAAGAGCTCTGCCGGCCACATTGAGGTCAACTTCCCCGCCGTTATGGCTGGCACATCCCTCATTGCAGGGCTATTACAGCTTGTCCTGTAGTCTTTTCCTTATCCGTTGTGGGTTGTGACTGGTCCTACTATCTATCTGGCGTGTCCCTTCCGGTCCCCTTGCCTGCATAACGGATCACTGGGCGTTGAGCGAAGGTCCATTCATTTAGACAAATGTGCGAGCGATGCATTGTTTCGAAGCGAGATACATACGCGGTCAGGTGGGGTGCTGAGAAATTGGAGAATAGATTGCCTAAGTTAGCAAGGACTCTTGAAGCATGATATAATGGTGGACTTCTTGCTGGGCCGTTAGTAAAGGCAACTTCGGTCTCCTTCGTGGTGCTAAAAAGCGGTGTGAGCTCACAGTTGCCTGTTTCCTTCAATGGTGCTTCCGGCTCAATGTTCATATCGTTGGCTCGTCATTTCTGTACCTTACCAGTACGCTCTATGTTCTCCTGCTTAAGCTTAGACAAAAGCATAATACCACAACAAAACACTACAGAATTCGCGAGCTTAGCGATGATGTGGAAATCTGCAGGTTTTTCCTTCCTCTCACATGATTCAGCTCTGATGCATGCATCATCCTACGCCCGGCCTCTTACACTGATGCACGGCCGGATGAATAAGTCTTGACAGCATTCAGAGAGTATCAACAAAACATATCACGATCGACCATGTGCAGTGAAGGTGGGCAGCCCGCGGAACGAGACGGAAAGTGCATTACGCAGCCAGATTGCTGAGAATCGATATCCTTACCCTCCTTCGATGTCATACAGTGTTTAATGGAATAGTAGGTCGCTAACCTGCTGTCCGTATTAAGAGTCGCTCAACAAATCACTGGAAAATGGGAAATGATCGTGAACATCTCCGTGCAAAGACAAGTTCATCGCAATCTTTACTCCTTGCCTTATATTTCAACTTCAGGACAAGAGAGTGATTGTAGCCAATTCCTCGATCTGTTCGCCATATTCGTCGTTGAACAAGGGTCGTTTCTGCGCGTTAGTTTGTTCATCAATGCCTTCCTGTTGCATGTCTTCTTAATTCTGTGCTTGGTGTCCAAAAAAACGTTGCAAATCTTGTCTTACCATCATGCCTGTATAAATGGGCAAGACGGTTTAAGATTGCCATCTAGACAGGCTGTTGGTTCCGAACAGGGCCAACATCTGAGTTTCAAAAGTACACTGCCTCCCTTTGAGGATCTGCTCAAAGGGGCTTGTTTTGACGATGCAACAGAAATCACCAGCTCCCGTAGTGAGTGAGAACAACATCTATTAGGGCATCTACTCATCGATACGACGCACCAGGTCATGGGTTTCAGTACTCCGAGTATTCACGGAATCGACGACTCATCTCGTGAGAAGACCAGACAGCTTACGAAAGATCGATCCTTAGGCGTTGGTGCATTACTCGCACGCAAGGATAATATGTGGCCCAGACTGAGAATGGCTCCTAAAGATACCTATCCAATTCCAAACTAGCAAGCCTTCAATGGCAAAGCCATTCGTACAGCGCGACCCCAAGACTAAGACTCGGACATGGTGGTCCAGCACAAAGTCGAGGAGGGTAGAGTCGCTCATGAGAGAGCTGAACAATAGGGCCGGAAGGAGCGAGCTTTCCTCCCCTGATTACAGATCAGACGGGATATCAGCCTATAAATAAAAAACCAGGATTTACGGAAAATGGAACCGTGAAGGCCATGCTACAGTATCATAAGCACCAGGTCGGACTGATGAAAGAGCAGGACAACATCGTCGGAAAAGAGAAATGCTTTGTTAATCCAGCAAGGTAAGCGAGGTGGAAAGGAGAGCCGGATACCCTCGCCACCAATCTGATCTCCGACGGCAAACGTCATCAATGTCTCTAAAACACTACATTCGTACTCAAGAAAAACCTTACAGGTCAGGAGAGCAGGTTCTTCTGTCCTTTTTGGGGGTCATGGTAACAGACTCCGCAGCAGTGTCTCGTTTTCAAATTTCTTTCAACGTATTGAATAAGACGTTTGTCTATGACATCCTTCTATGGAGATGTGTAATGTAATGGCAAGAGGGGATCACTTGATATAAGGTGTTCTAGGAGAGGAAATTGTGAAGTCATGAGCTGGACTCTAAAGCAGGTCTGACCAATGGTCTTACTCATCAAACTTAACACCGACGCTTTCCTAGTCGAGTTATCGGCGGCTTCTCTGCTCAGCTTGAAAATGGTATATCGCAATGGAGTGCATTTTGCATTGGTGACTACTCTCTAGACGAGAAGTAAGAGAATTTTTTGAGGATCTTCAAGGTAATTTTTTAAACTTGAAAGTGGTGTACTGGCTCTACTCTATCTTCCCCAAAGCCATAGATACGAATGCAATCCAATGTAGCAAGTCCTCGAGTACACTTGGAGGGATGATTGTGTCTTGCTTGTCACGCTAGGATCGAAAACAATCAACAAACAGAGCAATCGCAAAAAGCACATCTGCGGAAGCTATTTTGTCGTTTTGTTTCAATAGGAAACCGTTAAATGATACGTAGTTCCATCGATCAAGACATGGTATTACGTAAGGTATCTAGTATAGTCCTTGAAAATTTGCCTTAGTCCCTTAGACTGCTAGCGCTAAGCCCCTTCGGGTTAGCGCCCTCTACTAACTACGTTAGCTCCGGATAGCTAGTCTAAGCGTAGAATCTAAATTTTATATTAGGATCGCGTTATCTCTAGTAATATACCCGTACCTTACTAAATATAGAATAATTTAATAGTCTTAGTAATATAATTTTAAAAGATATATTATAATATAAAAATCTACGTAGCGATATAAAATTATTAATATATAGATAATATTAATTAATTATATAGCTTTATATATTATAATAGTATATTAAGGATTATAAGATTAAATATAAATTTATATTTAATTATAATTATAGCCCTTTATAGATATATCTTAATAAGATATTATCTATTTAAATATCTATACTACCCTTTAAAGATAGTCGTATTAATTTATACTTAATTATATTTATAGTTTACGGGTCTAGACTAAAAATCTTTTATTATATTATTATTAAAGCTATAGATATTTTCTATTCCTATTATATCCTCGCTTTTATATTAACTAACTTAATATAATCTTTACCCGGATCTTCTCTACTAATTATAATATAGTAATCTTCTCTTAGTTTAAAGATTAGAACTAGAGCGTACTATTAAAACTATTAATTAGCTTCTAGTATAAAATAAATATAGTTATATTTTATATATAGTTATTTTATAAATTTTATCTAATATCTACTTTCTATCCTCTTACTTAAAATCTAAAATCTTATTAAACTATTCTAACTATACCCGCTTAATATTACTTTTAGTAGCCCTTATTATTATAATTTTCTAGAGAGCTCTCTTCTATTTAGAACTAAAAGTAATATACTATTTAGTAAAAATATCTAAAAGAACTATATAATACGCTAGACTATCTATTATTATTTAAAAAGGGAGGTTCCTATTAACCTTAAAATATATTAAATAATAGTAATTTAGAATACTATAAAGGATATATCCTATAAGCTTATATTTAATATATTTTATATTAATATAGAGATAGATAATAGTAGCTTTAGAAAGGTTAACGCTATTAAAGATATTAATAATAGTTATAATATTAATAATATATTTATCGTTAATTATATTAATAGCTATTATTACTAATAAGAGGTTATTTATTTTAAAAATTTATATTAAAAGTTTTAATTTAAGATCTATATAGAAGATCTAGACTAGAGAAAGACTTAGTTTCTAAAAAAAGTTAAAAATTTTAAAAAGTTTTAGAATTAGGGTACTAGCTAGACTTTAAATATTAAGCGATAATAGCTATATAAGCCCCCGATAGAATTAAAGAACTATAAATATAAATAGAAATCTCTATAAAGGGGATACTACTTAGTTATATATTATTACTATTATAATAAGCTAGCTATAATAAATAATATAATAAAATTATCCTCCTATCTATAAAATAACTCTTCTATTAATAATATTAATATAATAAGATAAGGCTTCTATAATATTACTATACGCCCCTATATATCGAATCGCCTACTATTAAGATTAGAGAGTTATTTAATAAACTAATATAAAGATAAGGTAAGTAATAGAATAGAAAAAAAGAAAGTAACTATATTTAATATAATAAATATTAATCTCGAGTATAAATTCGAGCCAGCTCTTCTCTATTAATAAATTTAATATAATCTAGCCCCCTATTCTCTCCGCTATTAATAGTAAAGTAATATTTTCTATATAGTTTAAAGAAATAGAGAGAGACTCATAATTATTATAAATACGCCTAATATAATTATTAGATTATAAATATATATAAGTAGTAATAACTATTATAGAAGGTTTTAATCTAGAATATTTACTACTTAGTTACGTACTAATAAAATAGTAGATATTATTCTATAGATTAGCTAAATTTATATTACGCGCCTATACTATATAGCTATCTATAGTAAAAACTATAACTACCTTAACTATAAGCTAATTATAGTTAGTAGTATTATAAAATTATTCTCCTTTAAACGAGCCGACTATTATCTATATTAAAAACCTATAATCGCCTCTATATTAAATTAACTATAATTAATAATATTATAAAATTATTTTCCCCTAAATAAGCTAACTATTATTTATATTAAAAACTATATAAGTCTATATTTAATTATAATTATAGCCCTTCGTAGGTATATTCTAGTAAGATATTATCTATCTAAGTATTTATATTACTTTTTAAAAATAGTCGTATTAATCTATATTTAATTATCTCTATAGTTAAAGTTATCTACCCTTATATTACTAATTAAAACGCCTTAAAAGTTTTTAATTTAAATATCTTAAAGGTTATATTTATAGTAGTTTATATCTTCTACTTTTATCGCTCTCTCGCTTCTATATTAATTAACTTAATAGAATATTTATCCTAATCTCCTCTATTAACTATAATATAATAGTCTTTAGCCGGTTACTAGAATAAGATTAGAGCGCGCTATTAGAACTATTAATTAGATCTTAATATAAATAAATATAATTATATCTTATAAATAGTTAATTTATATATTTTATCTAATACTATCTTTCTATCCTCTTACTTAAAATCTAAAATCTTATTAAACTATTCTAACTCTATTTATTTATTAATACTCTTAATAGCCCTCGCTATTAGAAGTTCCTCGAGCTCCCTCTTCTATTTAGAACTAAAAGGAATATAATATTAATTAGAATTTTCTATAAAAACTATATAATATACCTCGCTATCTATTATTATCTAAAATAGGAGGTTACTATTAACTATAAAGTAAATTATATAGTAGAGAGACTAGAGGCTAATAAGAATCTAATCTATAAGATTATTCTTAATATATTATAATTTAGTATAGAGATAGGCGATATTAGTATTAGCGAGATTAACGATATTAAAGATATTAGTAGTAGTTACAATAATAATTAGAAGATTAGTTAGGGCTATATTAATAGCTATTACTATTAATAAGAGATTATTTATTTTAATAATTTATATTAAAAGTTTTAATTAAAGATCTATATAGAAGATTAGGACTAGAGAAAGATTTAGTCTTTAAAAAAAGTTAAAAATTTAAAAAAGTTTTAGATTTAGATATTAGCTAGACTTTAAATGTTAGGTAGTAACGGCTATACTAGCCCCTAATAGAATTATAGAACTATAAATATAAATAAAAATCTCTATAGAGGGGATACTATTTAGTTATACGCTATTACTATTATAACGAGCTAGCTATAATAGATAATATAATAAAATTATCCTTTCTTAAATAAGCGCTATACTATCTACTAAAATACTATTATCCGCAAAATAACTCTTCTATTAATAGTACTAATATAATAAGATAAGGCTTTTATAATACTACTATATACCCCTATATATTAAATTATCTACTATCGGGATTAGAGAGTTATTTAATAAATTAGTATAAAGATAAGGTAAGTAATAGAATAGAAAAAAAGAAAGTAACTATATTTAATATAATAAATATTAATCTCGAGTATAAATTCGAGCCAGCTCTTCTCTATTAATAAATTTAATATAATCTAGCCCTCTATTCTCTCCGCTATTAATAGTAAAATAATATTTTCTATATAATTTAAAGAAATAGAGAGAGACTTATAATTATTATAGATACGCCTAATATAATTATTAGATTATAAATATATATAAGCGGTAATAACTATTATAGAAGATTTTAATCTAGAATATTTATTACTTAATTATACGCTAATAAAATAGTAGATATTATTCTATAAATTAGCTAAATCCGCGCTACGCGCCTATACTATATAGCTATTTATAGTAAAAACTATAACCGCCTTAATTATAAGCTAATTATAATTAGCGATATTATAAAATTATTCTCCTCTAAATAACGAGCTAACTATTATTTATATTAAAAACCTATAATCGTCTTTATATTAAGTTAATTATAGTTAATAATATTATAAAATTATCTTCCCTTAAATAGAGATTTAACCGCTAACTACTATCGCTATTTATAATCTTAGTAAAGATATTTTGAATTTTTGAATTTGAATTTATACGTCATGTCTACCTAAACTTCGAAAGGTAATTACGGG
>BLJB01000130.1:0-12393 GCA_013423325.1 Usnea hakonensis
TCTTAGGGTAGTTAGTATTCTCCGTAGGTTACTAGTTCCCGCGGACTCTAGAAGTACTAGTCTGAATTATCCTAGCCTCGGATAGAAGATAAGGATATATTTAGTATTCTATTTCGGCTAGCCGTATTCGTAGCTAGCTATATAGATACCTGGGACCTTACGACGGAAGAGGAACTATGCTAGCCCGATCTTCTCTATTCGTATCTAGATTAGGGCGGAGCTTTCGGCTTTCGCGAGGTTATAGTAAAGTGTTCTCCTCGTTTTCTAGTCTTTAGGACTCTAAGCTAGTATCCTCTCATTTTCGGGTATACCCGTGCGGTAGCCTTCCTATAGGGTACGCTAGGCTGTATTACCCTAGCCCCGTACTCTTCCTCTTATCGCCTCCGTCTCCTTCCTTTCTCTCTTCCTTACGTCGTGTTATTCCCACCCTCCCCTAGGGAGGGCACCCTCGGCCCATAAGCACTTCTCTATCGCAGGTGCCGGTGGTGCCTTTACCTTACGACCTCGCTTCCCCCGGACGCTTTAAGTATTAGATACTAGTATTTAGCTAAATACTTTATATTAATCTTTATAATATATTAAGAGTATTTTATTAGTCTTTCCCTTAACTCTACATATTTAAATACTATTAAAATAAATAGTATAGTAATACTTCTCTATTATTTATAAATAAACTTTTAATATTTTTCCCTTTTAAATATAATTTACTTTTAGAATCTTAATTATAAATATTATAGACTATTTAGTAGCTCGCTCTAAACTAATAATATCTAATTCGTAGATTTTTATAATCTATATAGAACTTAAATTAATAGAAAGAGAAGGTTAAAATTATTAATTCTTATCTTTACCCTTTTTTAGAATATAGTTAAATATATCTCTATTATAATAATAATTACTATTATATACTTTATCGATTATTTATAAAGTTAAAAATAGTCGAGTTATTACCGCCTTAACTAAAAATATTATTAATTAAAGATTAGTAGTCTCTTAGGCGTCTATCTAAGATTTAAATTTATTCGATTTAGTAGTAGATAGAGCTTTAAAGATAGAAGGAGTAATAAGCTCTCCCTTTTTAATTATTTTTATATAATTAGAATAAAATCTTTAAAAAAGTAAAAGTTTAAAGATTTAAAATAATAATTTAAAATAAAATATAGAATAAGACTAAATTAGTAAATTATATTAATAGTTAAATAAATAATTAGATATCTAAATTTTATTTTTCCTTTATTTACTCTCTTTTATATCTAGTTTAATTATTTTATTAGATAGATTATAACTTTAAAAGTCCTCTAAATTTTAAATAATAAATATACTTTATTTTAGATTACTATCTAGTCTATAAAGTTATAGTTTAGCTAGTAGGATTATAAAATAGTTTAAAAAACTAAAAATATAAATATATCTTTAATAGATATCTTTTAAGAGTTTAGAATATAGAGATTACTAAATTCGAAATAGTAAATAAATAGTCTATATATAATACAAACTTTTTAAGCTAATCTCTATAAAATATATTTTAGATTCTTCTATTATTTAACTACTAAAGTATAAAGCTTATAGATTATATACCTCTATATATAAAGATTTAAAATAGATCTCTTTATCTAAATTTAAATTTCTTAGTCTTCTCCTAATAAAGTATTATAAGATTATTAATATAATATACTATCTTTATTATTTTCTTATTATATTAGGTAGCTATATTTTATTTTTATTTTAATAAAGTTATTTATATTAAGTTATAAATCTCTATATAATATTTTAAATAGATATATACTTTAAGGATATAAGATAGATCTTTAAATTATATTATTTAATTCTTAATTTTTCTTCTTAATAGAGCTAATAATATAGTTAATATACTTAATATTTTAGAGAGCGGGCTAAAGATAATATTTTAGAATAAGACTTCTAAATAATTAATTATTTTTAAATTAAATACGTTTCTAGTATCTAATAAGATTATATTCTACTTATTCCCTTACTATAGTTTTTATATAATATCTTCTAAAACTCTATTTATTAATTTAATTATATCTATTAATTTATAGGATTTAAAAGGACTATAGTTATAAATAATTCTATAATAATCTAAGAACTCGCGAAACTCGTTATAGTTAAAATAAAGGCCTTGATCTATATAGATAATATATAGTTTTTAATATATAGCGAAAAGGAGTTATAAGAATTATATAATATTCTTAATATTATTATTTTTATATACGAAAAGAATATTAAACTAAAATATATAATAATTAATATTTAGAATATATCTATTTTCTATACTTATAATTTTAAATAATTTAATAAAGTCTATTCTAACTAGTTAAAATAAGTATATAATAATAATAGGATCTAGAGGTTAGAATCTTATAGCGAGTCTATATTTTATATAATCTAGATATTTTATAATATATCTTTTTATATCTTAAACTTATTCTAACTAATAAAAATAATTTTAGAGATAGATTATAGTTTTAGTCTTTATTTAATATTTATCCTCGTTATATACTTTCTTTAGAATTAATAAGACTTTTATTTTAAATATATAGAGTAAATAGACCTCCTTTTAATACTTCTAAAATACTCTATTAATAACTTAGTAGTTTAAAAATTATTATATTAACTTTAGATTTAAATAAAATATAGTATTACTCTCTATAAATTTATAAATCTTATTAAATTATATTAATAAGTTATATATATCCTTCTAAATTTAGTCTATAAGAATAATATCTAGACTAAAAACTAAAAGTCTATTAAGGGTCCCTAATTTAAAAATCTCTAATTTAGATTATTAATCTAAATTTTTTAAAAAGTTTTTAAATTCTTCTACTTTATTTTTCTAGATCTAAATAAGCCTTTCTTCTTTTAGAAGCTTATTATATATACTAATTATCTAATTACTCTCTATTTAATTAAAATAAAATAAAGTTCTTAATAATCTATTTATAATCTTATTTTAAATTTTTAGAATATATTTAATTTTAATATTAATTCTTCTAAATTTATTTATCTAATATCTATAGATATCTTTATAAGAATCTAAATTTAAAAAGTAGATTAAAGGTCGATAATTAATAAAGATTATTATAATATAAAAAGAATATTTAAATATATAGTTATACTTTCTATTAAACTTTATAATTATATAAAGCTTCTTTTTATAAATTAGATAAAGCCTTTAAAAGATATTAAAAGTAAAGGAGTTATAAAGAATAAATATCTCTTTAATTTAAAATTATTAAATCTAAATTTAGATAATTATATATTTTATATTAAAACCCGATATATCTATATATATTTAAATAAAGATCTCTAAATAAATACTATATATATTTATTCTAATAATATACTTAATTCTTAAGATTTTAAAAAATAACTACTCTAATTAAATCTATTTCTAATCTACTTTTCTAATAAGTCTACTTAGTAGCTATATTAATTTTATAAAGTTTTTTATCTATTTTTTTATAATTTCTATAATATTTAAAAAACTTTTTACGCCTAACTTATTAATTAGTTCTAGCTATTTTACGATCTTCGTAACTTTTTTTTCTAAGATTTATACTTATTCTCTAATTATATATATTATTTCTAAAGCTTTTATAGTTATTATAAATAATTAAAGCTTTTTAAAAGATAATAATAATTTTATCTATTCTACTCTAGAGAAAAAGTAATTATTTAGAAATTTAAATAGATTTTTAAAGTTTTTAAATTTACTAAAGAAATTATTTATATAAAATATAAAAGGAGGAGAGATTAATAGATCTTTAAAATATAATAGAGAGAGCTTAGAATTAGATATAGAAATTAATTTAAATATATAATAAATTAGTTCTATTATTATAAATTCTACTAATTATAATCTTTATTATATTTTAGTAGATTATATCTAATCTATTTCTAAGATTATAAAGGCGAAATATTATTAATTATTTTAATAGAGAGGAATAGTAAGATATATATACTTTAAATCTATAATAAAGAGATATCTATATTTTAGATCTAAAAAATAATTATATACTTTAGACTCTAGCTCTATATATATTTTAAATAGAAGCTTAGTTATCTATAAATAGTTAAAGATTATATAAAGCTTATTTAAAGATTTAGAGTTTTCTACTTTATTAATTATTATAATATATATATTTTATAATAATAGTCTTTTATTAGCTAGTTTAGTAAACTTATATACTTCTTTTTATAATCTATTTTAAATTAGTTTTTAAAGCTATTATTCTATATATAGAGACTATTACTTTTAACTCTTTAATAAAGTAGATTTAATATTAAAAGTAATTTATACTCGATAAATAATTAAATTAATATATAGAAGATCTTAAAGATCTTCTCTATTTAAATATCTATATTACTATAATAATTAGAGTACTTAGATATATTAATCTCTAATAATAATTAAAAGTTTTAATATTAGTTTAAGATTAAGCTTTATAATCTATTCCTCTAACTCTTCTAATAAAGTATTATATTTTATAATATTATATTATACCCTTTTACTCGGAAAGGCTTATCTTAGGGGTATATAAAAAAATAAGAATATAGATATTTTAGATACTAATATTATTTTAATAAAAGTTTTAATTAGTCGAAAGATATTAATAAATAATTTATATTACTTTTAGATCTTAAGTTTTTAGAGTAAGTATTAATATACTCTAATAATTTAATATCTTATTTAGGACGAGATTTATTTATTAAAAATTTAACCTTTTAATCTCTTTAATATCTAATAAATTATTTTTAGATTCGGAAGAGCTCTTTAATTCTAAAGACTTCTCGAGCTCTTCTACTATAGTATAAAGTATAGTTAACTTTAATATAACTAAAATAAACTTTAAATATATTAATAGATTATAATTTTTATAGAATATAAGTTTTAGATCTACTACCTTTTTTACTTTCTCTCTAATTACTCTATTATCTATAAAGATTATAAAAAGGCGAATTAAGATTAACGCGTTTATAGAAAATAATTAAGGGATTTTTAAAATAAGTAATAATTACTTATAATAACTCTAATTAATAATTATTACTATTTTTAATATTACGAAGTATCTTATAGTTCTCTAGATTCCTCTAATATAAATTTATAATTATATCTAGTATTATAATAAGATCTCTTAATAATTAGTAATATATATAGATAGGTCTTAAAATTTAATATTTAAAAGCTTATATAGTACTAAATTAAAAAGCTTAATAAATACTATTAATATAATATTTATATTAGACTCTTAATTAACTTAAATCTTAGATATTTTAAGATATACTTTAGTATTATCTAGCTTCTTTATTATAGTTAGAATATAAAAGACTTTCTCTACCTTTATTAAGATTTTTAAAAATTAAGTTTATCTTTCTTCTTTTTTAATAAAGATTATAAAGTTATAGAAAAATAATACTATTTAATTATTTTCTAAAGTCTAAATAAAGGATTATAAATTTGGAATTTAAAATATTAATTAGTACGATATTAGTTAGAATATCTATAATACTCTTTAATAAGTAGCGAGTATTTAAGGTATAGATTAAATAAAACTAGATTAAAATTATATAGATTAAATTTATAATTAGAAAGCTTTAGAAGCTTTTAGAAAGCGCTTTTTTAAAACTTTTATATATATTTATTTTAACTCCTTATAAGCGGCTAGAGAGTAATAAATAAAATCTATCTATATTATATCGACTTTTATTTATAAGGCCTAGCGAATTAAGACTAGCTTATTATAATTTTTTAAAGATTTATTAAATATATCTATTATTAGCTAAGGTTTAATCTTTTTATCTTATTTTTTAAATAACTACTATTTTTAGAAATCTAAAATAGAGTCTAGAGAGTAGATATAAATAGAACTTATATTTATAGAGTAGAGATTTATAGAACTAATTTCTATAAGGGAATTTAAAATTATAAAGATAATTAAGGCTATTAAATAGTAATATAAAAAGGCTAATATTAGATATATTTAAACTATTTTTTTTACTATATTAAGAATATTTATTATAACTATTAAAAAGGGACTTTTAGATAAGATCTCTTTATCGAGTTAATATTAATTTCTTTATTAAGTAATCTCTTATTTAGACCCGATCCTTTTTTAAAAAGGACTTTAACTAATTTTATATCTATAAAGTAGAATTTATCTAAATTAAAATCTAAAAATTTAATTTATAAGGAGTTAGAGCTAGATAAGATATATAAATTAATAGAGGAGCTTAATAGAGTTATTTATAAACTTTCTAAACTTAAAAGTACTATACTTAAAATATTAATATTAAAGAGTTTTAAAGCTCTATTAAATTTACTAAATTTTATAAATATAAAATTAGTTTAAAAATTATCTCTAAAAATTATTATTTTTAGATAGACTTATTTTTATATTAATAGATAAACTCTATTATATTTTCTTAAGATATAACTCTTATATCTATATTTTATATATAGTAATCTATTTTTTATTTATAACTAGATTAATATTCTATTTATTTATAAATTTTTTAGTTTAGTATAATCTAATATTTCTTTTAATATAGACTAGTATTTATAACTATAACTTATAAGCCCTAAATATATATTTAGTCTTCTAAAGTTCCTTTTACTTAAATTTAAAATTAAGATATAAGGAGGAGTAGAAGCTTAAATAAAAGTAAAAGCTAATATAGAAACTATATAATACTAGACCTCTAATAAACTTAATAGTAGAATATAAATATCGTCTTAAAAATTAATATAAAGGGATTATATAGGATATAAAATTTATTAGAATTAGAAAGCTTTTACTTTCTAGAATAATATTAATATTAATACTACCTTCTATTTAAAAATATTCTTAGTAACTAGTAATTTATAAAATATTAACTTATTAGTTTTTACCTTTTTATTTATAAGTTTCTAGATCTCTAAATTCGTTCTATAGGCTTTTTTAGCTAGATTATAGATTATATTTAAAGAGCGATCTAGAGAAGCTATATTTTAAATTATCTTCTTTTTAAGCTTATAATTATTTAAGTCTTAAATAAAGGCTCTAAAAATTATATTTAGTATTATAGCTTCTAAAAATATAAAGAAGAAAATATTTAGAATTAATATTAATTAATCTTTAGCTTTTACTTTTTATATAAGATTTATTACTCTTTAATAATAAAATATAAAAGGTTTATTTTTATACTAATATAGCTTAATAAGCTTAATATTAAAAGGAATTAAAGTAGCTTTAAAAGATTAAATCGGAAATCTTTTATAAAGTAACACTTAAAACCTTTTAATATTAAATTAAAAAGGATTCTAATTAGTAAATAGATAAATAATCTTAGAATAAAATTTAGCCTAATTAGTAATATTATCTATAAATAGTATATTTAAGGATTTAAGATATATAAAGGGAGATATAATTCTATTAAATTATTTATACTCTTTTATTTTATAGTTAAATTTAAATAGCTATTAATTTACTAAGATATTATTAGACTTATTAGAGAATATCTTATAAAAAGTAAATATAGGCCCTATTTATTAATAAGCTATTATTATAAGTATCTTAACTTTAGGCTCTAGAAAAAGATATAGTATAAACTCGCTAAATATAAAAATAGATAATTCTAATAATTAAGCTAAGACTTTTTTTATAAATAAACTTAATATAAATAACTAATTCTAATTAAAAGAGAATTTAGAATAATCTAGTTTATAATAATATTCTAGCTCCTCGAGTAGGCTAGCTAATATTAGTATAACTTTTATAAAACTAGATTTAATAAGAGGAGAACTTAATAACTATACTGTATTTTGTAGAACCACTGGCGGGAGCGCGAATCTAGCGGCCAGCCCCGCGTTTTTTTACCGGGACTACCGCTAAATGTAAGTAGGAGGCTAGTAACGTCGCTATCGCTATAGAGAACTCTATTTAATACTTTAAATAGTACTCTATTTAATACTCTATATAGTAGTACTCTATTCTATACTCTATATAGTATTATAAGTAGTACTCTATTCTATACTCTATATAGTATTATAAGTAGTACTCTATTCTATACTCTATATAGTATTATAAGTAGTACTTTATTCTATATCTATATAATACTCTATTATACTCTATTTTATACTTTATATAATATTATAAATAATACTCTATTTAATACTCTATTTAATATAGTACTATAAGTAGTAGTTATAATAGTAGCCTACTAAAAATTGGGTAGTACTTCGAATTTAGGGCCTCTTAAAAAAAATTTGATATACTCCCTATATATAGCGATATATAGATGACTAAACTATATTAGAAATATATTATTAATTAACTTACTAATAGATCTTAGTATGCGAGACTAGTAGATAGTAGTATAGATAGTATAGATAGTAGTAAAAAAGTAAGGTCTTACTCTCTAAGATATAGATCTAATTCTTATCGACTAATATTATCTATATAATTATAAGGAGAATAAGGATAAGGATAAAGATAATAAGACCTATAAAAAGTTAGTAAAGTATATTATATAGTAAAAGGTTAAATAGTAGAGGAAGGGTAAACGGTAGAAGGAGAATAAATAATATAGTAGAAAGATTAGTTTAAAAAGTTTAAAAAGATAATATCTAAGAATTAACTAGACTAGAGGCTAGTTTAGAAACTCTATAGTAGGGCTATTACTATTATTTTAGTATAACTATTACTTTAGTATAGCTATTATTTTAGTATAGTTATCTATTATTATTTTTACTATATTACCGCTTATTTTAGAGCTTATTCGGGCCTTTATTTAGAACGAATTTAAGCTAGACTATAGTAATAATATTATTTTAGTTAATCTATATAGTATTAGCCTATATACTTTATAGAGGATAAGGTTTAATTAGAAATAATATAGTATTATCTTTATTTTAAATAAGAGCTCTAGAGGTCGTTTTAGAGTTATTAGTTAATATATTAAGGAGTAGCTATTTACGTACCTTAAAGAGTACTCTATATTATATTTAAATAAGCTAGTATATATACTTTTTAATAAATTTAATATTATAATTAATAAGAGTACTATCTAGAGGGCTCTATATCGCTTTAGTTAGTTTTATAAGTAAATAAAAAGGATAGTAAAGTAATATAACGTATTTCTATAAGAAAGCTAGTTCGTTATATTAGTTAATTAGAAGTTTAACTAGCTAGTCTTTTTAAACGAATTAGCTATTTATAAGCGAATTAGTAATAGGAGGTATAGATAGGCTCTACTAAATATAACTCTCTAAGTTAGCGAAGAGTTTAAGCGGTTAAAGAGATAAACTCTACTATCTATAATTACTATATAGGGCTACCTTTTATAGATTATTCTTTAAGGCTCTATTATATAAGAGATCTTTATTAATTTTATATAAGATTATATTCTTTTTTAATATAATAGCTTTAATTAAAATAAGTCTCTTTTAGTTATTATATATAATAATATTTTAATCTACTATAGTACTAAGTTTATTTATCTTTATTATAATATAGAAGTACTACTAAAGTACTTTCCTCTATATTTATTTAATTTAAATCTAATCGAGATCTCCTTTTCGATTCTAAAGATATAGATTAAGTAATATTAAAATCTAGCTATACTTTATTTTAATAAAGATAGATATAATAACTTTCTAAATATAATTATTAAGATATAAGATAGTAGATATAATATAGATAATCTCTTTTAGAGAAGTAGTATATTTTATAGATCTTAAAATAAGATAGATACTAAAGAGGCCTAAAATAAATAGATCTATTATTTTATAGAAGATAGGAGTTTAAGCTATATATATTACTATTTAATTATATTATACTTATTATAGAGTTTATCTAGATTTAAATTAACCTTAAATACTTCTTTTTATATTTATATATTATAGCTCTTATCGTCTATATCGCCTTCGCCTTTAATAGACTCTATAATATAGTCTACTATAGAGATTATAGAGGAATATATATATTATAAAATATATCTCTACTTCTTTTTATATCTAAATACCCCTATATTATTAACTAGTTTATATTTAATATCGGGTTTAATATCTAGCTTTTTCTATTTATACTCGAACTTATTACCCTTCTATTTCTAAATATAGTAAGATTTATAGTATTTATTTAATAGCTTTTTCTTTATATCTTCTAGGGCCCTTTAATTATATAGTATAGCCTTTAGCTTTATATTCTTAATAAAGTCTTTTATATTAATATATATAGGGCTACTCGCCCTCTATTCTAGAAGTAAGGTACTAACTAGAATTATAGTAACTCTATAGCTAAAAGTATAGCTAAGAGGATACTAAGAATTATAATAATTATATATAATAAGCTCCGCCTTAAGATAAGATAAATAAATATTTAAAAGAGTATCTATTATATTTAATAATAATATAGAAGATAGCTAAATAATAGTAGTTATAGGAGCTAATATATAATCCTCTCTCTTATTCCTTCTTTTATAGACTTTACGAGTCTCTTTTTTCTAGCTATTTTTCTATTTATAGTCCTAGGTCGTAACGAGACTTAAGGGTAGCTAGTTAATAGTAAATCTATTAATATAATCTTTTACTATAATTATTAACTAGAGTATTAGATTTTAAAGTATAATAGAGTAATATCTATACGCCTTTAAAATATAGTATAACGATTTAAAGTAATTCTAACTATTATAGTTTATCTTAGTATACCTCTAGTAAGCGCGAATCTCGCGTCTTATAATATTAATAGGGTTAATATCGTCCTCTATAGCCTAAGTACTAAGTAGTTATTTAATAGTAGTTAAGTTTATTAGAATATTAATAATATTTATAGATCTATTATCTTTACTACTTTAGGTAATTATTATAGAAATTATTTTAATCGGACTAGGCTCTTTTTTAATAATATCGAATTTATTATAGATATAATAATATATAAGGCTAATTTAGAGCTCTTTTTTATACTTTTAATCTTATAGTTTTTAGAGAACTATATTAAGTACTTTATAGTAATTATTAGGACTAATCTTTAGGATATTAAAGTATCTCTATTTAGCTACTATAAGGGTACTATATAATAGAGTCGTAATAAGAGAGACTCGATAATAGGATATATATCTAAATAATATTATATAGTTATAGGCCTTACTATCTTATTTTTTTAATAATATAAATAGTAAGGGAGGGTTATTACTAAGCTAATATTTTTTAATTTTAATATTAAAGGTAATCTTTTTACCCTTTTAAAAGAACTCTATATTTAATTTATATAGTATAGACTCCTCCTCATTATTAATTAAATTAATAATATCTTTCTAAATATTAGATAAATTAAGTAATATTATTTTTATTCTTAATCTAGCCGGTTCTTTATCTTTCTACTAACGAGTCTTAATCTTCTATAGACGACTTTTAGCTTTCTATTAGTATTTTCTCTTCTTCCTATTCTCCTCGTTATTATAGATTATTTAAGAATTAGTTATCTATAAGTTATATAGATTCTATTAGGGGTTAGATTAAGGCGCTAATAGTACTCGTTATCTAGTAGTAAAAAAAGATTAAGAAGAGCGAATATAGCTAGGGCTTTCTAATCGTCTTATTAATACTAGACTCTCGCTAGTAAGTATTTAACTAAATATTTATCTACCTTTAAGGCGTCTATATCTATTTAGTAGTAGAGATATATTTATACTATCCGAAAACTCTAGTAGCTTCGATAAAGGTATATTATTTAAAGATTCTAATATCTCCTTCTAGGGTAAACTTAGAGTAAGTAGTAACTCGTTAAGAGGTCTAGGCCGTTATCTAGAAAAAGGCCGTTACTTAAAAGGAGGCCGTTATTTAGAAGGTAGTTACTTAGAAGGCTATCGCTTAAGAGGCTTTAATCTATTAAGTCTAAAAGATAGTATAGCCGTTAGTCTATTAAGCCTTAAAGATAGTATAACTAATATATAAGATCTTATAAAGAGTCTTAGGCTAGATACTTTAGAAGTAGATATTATAGATATATCTACTTCTACCTTTATAGATCTTAACGAGGATAAAGACCGCTTAGTTTTACTATTTATAAGAATATTCGTACGCCTCTTTTTTATAGGAGGCTTTTTAGAACTAGGATACTTCTTACTTAAAGCTATAGCGACGACGATATAATCTATAGATATAGTAGGAGATAGTCCCTCTATATAGTATATAGTAATAGAAGGCCTATCTATATATTATACTACTAGCTAGAATACTTTATTTCTAGCCTAATTAGAAAGGATTAATAGTTTGTTAAGATAAAGCCTAAAAATAATAATAACGATGGTAATAATTTAAATAATTAATTAATGTCACGGCATGCGGGTGGTAGTACCGCTAACCGGTAGGCCAAAAGACCAAAAGAGCCCCGG